>JAXCGZ010006504.1:0-38107 GCA_037179515.1 Halocaridina rubra
CAATACTCTGCAGGATTTCAGATTTATGGTGTGTGTGTGTGATTACCTAATTGTGATTACCTAATTGTGTTTACGGGAAAGAGCCCAAAGCTCGTATCTTCCCGTCTCCTGATCGGTTCCATTTTTAGACTTAGTGATACTTATCATACCTGTCCTTAAAACTATGGATTGAGGTAGCATTAACCACCTCCTCGCTTAGCGAATTCCAATTATCAACTACTCTTACACTGAAAAAGTATTTCCTTACATCCTGCAAACAAGTTTTCTTCCGAAGCTTCAAACTATGACCTCTAGTTCTAGAGCCAGCCATATCGAAATATCGATCCCTATCCACTCTATCATAACCATGAAGGAATTTAAAGACTGTCACCATATCCCCCCTTACTCTTCTAGCTTCGAGTGATGGCAAGTCTAATTCCCTCAGCCTCTCATCATAACCGAGATTGCGTATTTCTGGCACCAGTTTCGTGGCATGTCTTTGAACTTTTTCAAGCTTAGCTATGTGCTTTTTCAAGTGCGGATTCCAAAAGGGGGCTGCATATTCGAGTTTTGGCCTCACATAGGTTACATAAATATTTCTGAACATTTCCTTGTCCATGTGCCTGAAGGCTACCCTTACATTTGATAAGAATGCATATGCTGCCCTTACTACGCCGTTTATATGTATTTCTGGAGACAAATCTGCCAATATGTTTACTCCTAGATCTCTCTCATTTTCTGTCTCCTGAAGTTGTACTCCAGCCACCGAGTAGTCAAGCTTGGGCCTTCTTGCACTTGTACCCATTCTCATTACCTTACATTTTGAGGTATTGAATTTCATTAGCCACTTTTCTGACCACTCATGCAGATTATTTAGATCCTCCTGAAGTTCTCTACCATTGTTCTCGTTTTTTACTTTCTTCACAATCTTTGCATCATCTGCAAACATATTCATGAATGAATTTACAGACTCTGGTAGGTCATTTACATATACAAGGAACAAAAGTGGCCCTAAAACTGAACCCTGTGGAACACCACTACTAACTCTTCTCCATTCAGACACTGAGTGTCTTACTCTAACCCTCTGTTCCCTTCCTTCTAAGTAAGTTTTTATCCATTCCAAAACATTTCCACCTATTCTAGCCATTGATTGCAGCTACCTAATAAGTCTCCCATGTGGAAAAGTGTCAAATGCTTTCGGGAAGTATAGGAATATGCAATCTGCCCAGCCCTCTCTTTCCTGTAAGATTTGGCTTACCTCATCATAAAATTCTAATAAGTTTGTTACTGTTGATCTACCTTCTCTGAAGTGTGTGTGTGTGTGTGTGATTACCTAATTGTGATTACCTAATTGTGTTTACGGGAAAGAGCCCAAAGCTCGTAACTTCCCTTCTCCTGATCGGTTCCATTTTAGACTTAGTGATACTTATCATACCTGTCTTTAAAACTATGGATTGAGATAGCATTAACTACCTCCTCGCTTAGCCAATTCCAATTATCAACTACTCTTACACTGAAAAAGTATTTCCTTACATCCTGCAAAGAAGTTTTCTTACGAAGCTTCAAACTATGACCTCTAGTTCTAGAGCCAGCCATATCAATATATCGATCCCTATCCACTCTATCATAACCATGAAGGAATTTAAAGACTGTCACCATATCCCCCCTCACTCTTCTAGCTTCGAGTGATGGTAAGTCTAATTCCCTCAGCCTCTCATCATAACTGAGATTGCGTATTTCTGGCACCACTTTTGTGGCATGTCTTTGAACTTTTTCAAGCTTAGCTGTGTGCTTTTTCAAGTGCGGATTCCAAAAGGGGGCTGCATATTCGAGTTTTGGCCTCACGTAGGTTACATAAATATTTCTGAACATTTCCTTGTCCATGTGCCTGAAGGCTACCCTTACATTTGATAAGAATGCATATACTGCCCTTACTATGCCATTTATATGTATTTCTGGAGACAAATCTGCCAGTATGTTTACTCCTAGATCTCTCTCATTTTCTGTCTATTGAAGTTGTACTCCATCCACCGATTAGTCAAGCTTGGGCCTTCTTGCACTTGTACCCTTTCTCATTACCTTACATTTTGAAGTATTGAATTTCATTACCCACTTTTCTGACCACTCATGCAGAATATTTAGATCCTCCTGAAGTTCTCTACCATTGTTCTCGTTTTTTACTTTCTTCACAATCTTTGCATCATCTGTAAACATATTCATGAATGAATTTACAGACTCTGGTAGGTCATTTACATATACAAGGAACAAAAGTGGCCCTAAAACTGAACCCTGTGGAACCCCACTACTAACTCTTCTCCATTCAGACACTGAGTGTCTTACTCTAACCCTCTGTTCCCTTCCTTCTAAGTAAGTTTTTATCCATTCCAAAACATTTCCACCTATTCTAGCCATTGATTGCAGCTTTCTAATAAGTCTCCCATGTGGAACAGTGTCAAACGCTTTCAGGAAGTCTAGGAATATGCAATCTGCCCAGCCCTCTCTTTCCTGTAAGATTTGGCTTACCTCATCATAAAATTCTAATAAGTTTGTTACTGTTGATCTACCTTCTCTGAAGTGTGTGTGTGTGTGTGATTACCTAATTGTGATTACCTAATTGTGTTTACGGGAAAGAGCCCAAAGCTCGTATCTTCCCGTCTCCTGATCGGTTCCATTTTAGACTTAGTGATACTTGTCATACCTGTCTTTAAAACTATGGATTGAGATATCATTAACTACCTCCTCGCTTAGCCAATTCCAATTATCAACTACTCTTACACTGAAAAAGTATTTCCTTACATCCTGCAAAGAAGTTTTCTTACGAAGCTTCAAACTATGACCTCTAGTTCTAGAGCCAGCCATATCAAAATATCGATGAAAGAAAGAGACAAACTACAAAATGAAGTAAAACTACAAAGAGATAATATCCCTTTAAGAGAAAAGTTTACAGAGCATAAGAAACAAGTAAAATCATTTTTAAGTAACAGTAAGAAACAGTATTACAAAAATGAATTTCAAAACGCTAAAGGCAATATCTCTGATACATGGAAAATTGCTAAAACCATGCTTTCCAATAACTGTAATAAAAGTAGTAACATATCAATTATACCCGATGAGGTAGATGTAAGTGCTAAAGCAGAAGAGTTCAATAATTTTTTCGCTGAAGTGGGGAAAAAAAACTTTGAAAAAACAAAAAAAGAAATAATAAATGAAATCAATAATAGTAATGGTGGTAATAATAATGATGATGGTAGTAGTAATAATAATAGTAATGTTGATAATGGTGTAAATAATAATGATGGTGGTAGTAATGGTAATGATAATAGTGATGATGGTAGTAATAATAATAATAATGTTAATCTTGAAGAACATAGTGCATTCAATAGAAGTAATGATGTCTTTAACCCTACTACAGTAGATTGTAATACAGTAATCTTAGTAATAAAAAATCTGAAATACTCTAATGAATATGGATCAGATGGGATTTGTTTTCGTTTTATTAGAGATTCATTATTTGTAATAGCATATTATCTGACGGTAATAATCAATACTTCCATAGTTACCAATATTTACCCAGATTTATGGAAAAATCCCCATGTAATTCCTGGTTTTAAAAATGGAAATCCTGACGACGTCTCTAACTATAGACCAATCTCTTTACTACCAATTTTATCAAAGATACTTGAAAAGATTGTTGCAAATCAGTTAAGTGAGTTTCTTGAAAAAAATAAACTTATTGCAAAAAGTCAACACGGTTTCAGGCCAAAATTATCAACTGAAACTGCCTTATTGAAAATATCAAATGAAATATACAAAAATATAGATAATAAGAAAATATCATTGCTACTACTACTCGATCTTTCTAAAGCTTTTGATAGTGTACACCACACCATCTTATTAGAAAAATGCAAAAAAATGAACATTGACCCAAGCTGGTTCGAGAACTATTTAAAAAACCGCTACCAGTCAGTCAGAATAAAAGATGTAGTTTCAAGTCGCAAGAAGGTATTGTTTGGGGTCCCTCAGGGATCGATCCTAGGACCTATACTTTTTCTAATATATGTAAACGATCTAGTAAAATATTTACCTAACTGTTATGTCATTCAATATGCTGACGATACTCAAATCTTAATTGAAGGAGAAATTAATGATTTAGAAAATATTATTCGTAGAGCAGAAGAAATTTTGTATATGGCTAAACGTTACTTTCTAAAAAATGGTCTGTTACTTAATGAAACTAAAACCCAATCTATTCTTATCGGATCCAGACAATTATTATCAGAAGTTGATGACAATCTTCATATAAATTTTAACGGTAATATCATTAAGCCAATGAACTCGGTAAAGAACCTAGGTGTCTATTTTGACCGTTACATGAATTTTGAAATGCATATAGATGAAATGTATAAAAAAGTAATGGGTACTCTAATATATCTAAATAGGGTAAAAGACTCATTTGAAACATCAACTCGTATAATAATTGTCCAGTCCTTAGCTATGAGTTTAATTAATTACTGTCTCAAAATTTGGGGATGTACAAATAAGACTCAATTACAAAGAATACAAAAGTTACAAAACTTTGCAGCACGAGTGGCTGTTGGCAATGTAAGAAAATACGAGCACATCTCTCCTGTTTTAAAAGATCTAGAATGGATAAAGATTAGAAATAAATATGTCTTTGATATATGTACCTTTGTTTTTAATATACTAAGAAACAATCTTCCTGATTGCTTGTATAATTTTTCTACAGTAAGCTCAGTTACCGGGTTAACTACCCGTCAAGGGGAAGATTTATTAGTACGAAGGTCTAAAACTGATATTGGCTCAAGAGATATAAACATTCGTGGACCTCATTTATATAATCAGCTTCCTAGAGAACTAAAATATGCTGGTTCAGTGTATACTTTTAAATATAATCTTAAGAAGTTACTCTTAAAGGAAGATTTTTCTTGTAAATTTTAATAGTACACTCATCTTTATGATTTGTTTGTTTTAGTATGTCTATATCGTACAAAACAGATGTCTATCTGGAATATATATGCATCTTATTTGAATACCCAATGTACTTTGGAAATAAAGATTTATTATTATTATATTATTATTATTATTATTACTATCATAACCATGAAGGAATCTAAAGACTGTCACCATATCCCCCCTCACTCTTCTAGCTTCGAGTGATGGTAAGTCTAATTCCCTCAGCCTCTCATCATAACTGAGATTGCGTATTTCTGGTACCAGTTTCGTGGCATGTCTTTGAACTTTTTCAAGCTTAGCTATGTGCTTTTTCAAGTGCGGATTCCAAAAGGGGGCTGCATATTCGAGTTTTGGCCTCACGTAGGTTACATAAATATTTCTGAACATTTCCTTGTCCATGTGCCTGAAGGCTACCCTTACATTTCATAAGAATGCATATACTGCCCTTACTACTCCATTTATATGTATTTCTGGAGACAAATCTGCCAATATGTTTACTCCTAGATCTCTCTCATTTTCTGTCTTTTGAAGTTGTACTCCATCCACCGAGTAGTCAAGCTTGGGCCTTCTTGCACTTGTACCCATTCTCATTACCTTACATTTTGAAGTATTGAATTTCATTAGCCACTTTTCTGACCACTCATGCAGATTATTTAGATCCTCCTGAAGTTCTTTACCATTGTTCTCGTTTTTTACTTTCTTCACAATCTTTGCATCATCTGCAAACATATTCATGAATGAATTTACAGACTCTGGTAGGTCATTTACATATACAAGGAACAAAAGTGGCCCTAAAACTGAACCCTGTGGAACTCCACTACTAACTCTTCTCCATTCAGACACTGAGTGTCTTACTCTAACCCTCTGTTCCCTTCCTTCTAAGTAAGTTTTTATCCATTCCAAAACATTTCCACCTATTCTAGCCATTGATTGCAGCTTCCTAATAAGTCTCCCATGTGGAACAGTTTATCAAACGCTTTCAGGAAGTCTAGGAATATGCAATCTGCCCAGCCCTCTCTTTCCTGTAAGATTTGGCTTACCTCATCATAAAATTCTAATAAGTTTGTTACTGTTGATCTACCTTCTCTGAAGTGTGTGTGTGTGTGTGATTACCAAATTGTTATTACCTAATTGTGTTTACGGGAAAGAGCCCAAAGCTCATATCTTCCCGTCTCCTCATCGGTTCCATTTTATACTTAGTCATACTTATCATACCTGTCCTTAAAACTATGGATTGAGATAGCATTAACTACCTCCTCGCTTAGAGAATTCCAATTATCAACTACTCTTACACTGAAAAAGTATTTCCTTACATCCTGCAAAGAAGTTTTCTTACGAAGCTTCAAACTATGACCTCTAGTTCTAGAGCCAGCCATATCAAAATATCGATCCCTATCCACTCTATCATAACCATGAAGAAATTTAAAGACTGTCATCATATCCCCCCTCACTCTTTTAGCTTCGAGTGATGGTAAGTCTAATTCCCTCAGCCTCTCATCATAACTGAGATTGCGTATTTCTGGCACCAGTTTCGTGGCATGTCTTTGAACTTTTTCAAGCTTAGCTATGTGCTTTTTCAAGTGCGGATTCCAAAAGGGGGCTGCATATTCGAGTTTTGGCCTCACATAGGTTACATAAATATTTCTGAACATTTCCTTGTCCATGTGCCTGAAGGCTACCCTTACATTTGATAAGAATGCATATGCTGCCCTTACTATGCCATTTATATGTATTTCTGGAGACAAATCTGCCAGTATGTTTACTCCTAGATCTCTCTCATTTTCTGTCTCTTGAAGTTGTACTCCAGCCACCGAGTAGTCAAGCTTGGGCCTTCTTGCACTTGTACCCATTCTCATTACCTTACATTTTGAAGTATTGAATTTCATTACCCACTTTTCTGACCACTCATGCAGACTATTTAGATCTTCCTGAAGTTCTCTACCATTGTTCTCGTTTTTTTACTTTCTTCACAATCTTTGCATCATCTGCAAACATATTCATGAATGAATTTACAGACTCTGGTACAAGGAACAAAAGTGGCCCTAAAACTGAACCCTGCGGAACTCCACTACTAACTCTTCTCCATTCAGACACTGAGTGTCTTACTCTAACCCTCTGTTCCCTTCCTTCTAAGTAAGTTTTTATCCATTCCAAAGCATTTCCACCTATTCTAGCCATTGATTGCAGCTTCCTAATAAGTCTCCCATGTGGAACAGTGTCAAACGCTTTCTGGAAGTCTAGGAATATGCAATCTGCCCAGCCCTCTCTTTCCTGTAAGATTTGGCTTACCTCATCATAAAATTCTAATAAGTTTGTTACTGTTGATCTACCTTCTCTGAAGCCATGTTGCCTCACTGACAAAAGTTGAAGGATTCCAAGTGAAGAGAGATATGTTTCCTTAGTAGTTTCTCCATAACTTTGCAAACTATGCTGGTCAAGGAAACTGGTCTATAGTTCAGAGCCGTATCCCTCCTTCCCTTTTTGAAGATAGGTATCACATTTGCTTGTTTCCAGCATCTTGGAATCTCCCCCGACTCCAGTGACTCCTTAAATATGATACTTAGTGCCACTGATATTGTGTTTGCACATTTTCGAAGCACATGAGGGGATATGTCATCAGGACCTGTAGCTTTATGAACATCTAAATCCATCAGCGCTTTGCATACCTCTGTGGCTGTAAGGTTGATGTTCTCTAATACCGGCCCTTGAGCTTCTATCACTGCAATCTGAGGGGGTGGGGTATTTTCTACTGTAAATACTGACTGAAACTCCTTGTTCAATTCTTTGCAGATCTCTTCATCCGTCTCAGTGATGCTTCCATCCGCTCTCTGTATTTATGTATGAGTGTATGAATATATGTATGAATGTTTGTATGAATGATTGCATGTGTGATTACCTAATTGTGATTACCTAACTGTGATTACCTAATTGTGATTACCTAATTGTGCTTACGGGAAAGAGCCCAAAGCTCGTATCTTCCCGTTTCCTGATCGGTTGCATTTTGTACTTAGTGATACTTATCATACCTGTCCTTAAAACTATGGACTGAGTTAGCATTAACTACCTCCTCGCTTAGCGAATTCCAATTATCAAGTACTCTTACACTAAAAAAGTACTTCCTTAAATCCTGCAAATAAGTTTTCTCACGAAGCTTCAAACTATAATCTCTAGTTTTAGAGCCAGCCATATAAATATATTGATCCCAATCCACTCTATCTTAACCATGAGTGTGCGTGTGTGCGTATTTAGTGATGTGATTACCTAATTGTGATTACCTAATTGTGTTTACGGGAAAGAGCCCAAAGCTCGTATCTTCCCGTCTCCTGATCGGTTCCATTTTTAGACTTAGTGATACTTATCATACCTGTCCTTAAAACTATGGATTGAGGTAGCATTAACTACCTCCTCGCTTAGCGAATTCCAATTATCAACTACTCTTACACTGAAAAAGTATTTCCTTACATCCTGCAAACAAGTTTTCTTCCGAAGCTTCAAACTATGACCTCTAGTTCTAGAGCCAGCCATATCGAAATATCGATCCCTATCCACTCTATCATAACCATGAAGGAATTTAAAGACTGTCACCATATCCCCCCTTACTCTTCTAGCTTCGAGTGATGGCAAGTCTAATTCCCTCAGCCTCTCATCATAACCGAGATTGTGTATTTCTGGCACCAGTTTCGTGGCATGTCTTTGAACTTTTTCAAGCTTAGCTATGTGCTTTTTCAAGTGCGGATTCCAAAAGGGGGCTGCATATTCGAGTTTTGGCCTCACATAGGTTACATAAATATTTCTGAACATTTCCTTGTCCATGTGCCTGAAGTCTACCCTTACATTTGATAAGAATGCATATGCTGCCCTTACTACACCATTTATATGTATTTCTGGAGACAAATCTGCCAATATGTTTACTCCTAGATCTCTCTCATTTTCTGTCTCCTGAAGTTGTACTCCAGCCACCGAGTAGTCAAGCTTGGGCCTTCTTGCACTTGTACCCATTCTCATTACCTTACATTTTGAGGTATTGAATTTCATTAGCCACTTTTCTGACCACTCATGCAGATTATTTAGATCCTCCTGAAGTTCTCTACCATTGTTCTCGTTTTTTACTATCTTCACAATCTTTGCATCATCTGCAAACATATTCATGAATGAATTTGCAGACTCTGGTAGGTCATTTACATATACAAGGAACAAAAGTGGCCCTAAAACTGAACCCTGTGGAACTCCACTACTAACTCTTCTCCATTCAGACACTGAGTGTCTTACTCTAACCCTCTGTTCCCTTCCTTCTAAGTAAGTTTTTATCCATTCCAAGACATTTCCACCTATTCTAGCCATTGATTGCAGCTTCCTAATAAGTCTCCCATGTGGAACAGTGTCAAACGCTTTCTGGAAGTCTAGGAATATGCAATTTGCCCAGCCCTCTCTTTCCTGTAAAATTTGGCTTACCTCATCATAAAATTCTAATAAGTTTGTTACTGTTGATCTTCCTTCTCTGAAGCCATGTTGCCTCACTGACAAAAAGTTGAAGGATTCCAAGTGAAGAGAGATATGTTTCCTTAGTAGTTTCTCCATAAGTTTGCAAACTATGCTGGTCAAGGAAACTGGTCTATAGTTCAGAGCCGTATCCCTCCTTCCCTTTTTGAAGATAGGTATCACATTTGGACGGATGCGTCGAAGGATACGAATTGTGCTTACGGGAAAGAGCCCCAAGCTCGTCACTTTCCCTCTCATGGTCGGTCCCATTTTGTACTTAGTGTTCACTTATTATACTTGTTCTTAAAACTATGGATTCAGTTAGCATTAACTACCTCCTCGCTTAGCGCATTCCAATTATTTTATAATTCTACTGTGTGTGTGTGTGTGTGTGTGTGTGTGTGTGTGTGTGTGGGTGTGTGTGTGTGCGATTACCTAATTGTGATTACCTAATTGTGTTTACGGAAAAGAGCCCAAAGCTCGTATATTCCCGTCTCCTCATCGGTTCCATTTTATACTTAGTGATACTTATCATACCTGTCCTTAAAACTATGGATTGAGATAGCATTAACTACCTCCTCGCTTAGTCAATTCCAATAATCAACTACTCTTACACTGAAAAAGTATTTTCTTACATCCCGCAAAGAAGTTTTCTTACGAAGCTTCAAACTATGACCTCTAGTTCTAGAGCCAGCCATATCAAAATATCGATCCCTATCCACTCTATCATAACCATGAAGGAATTTAAAGACTGTCACCATATCCCCCCTCACTCTTCTAGCTTCGAGTGATGGTAAGTCTAATTCCCTCAGCCTCTCATCATAACTGAGATTGCGTATTTCTGGCACCAGTTTCGTGGCATGTCTTTGAACTTTTTCAAGCTTAGCTATGTTCTTTTTCAAGTGCGGATTCCAAAAGGGGGCTGCATATTCGAGTTTTGGCCTCACATAGGTTACATAAATATTTCTGAACATTTCCTTGTCCATGTGCCTGAAGGCTACCCTTACATTTGATAAGAATGCATATACTGCCCTTACTATGTCATTTATATGTATTTCTGGAGACAAATCTGCCAGTATGTTTACTCCTAGATCTCTCTCATTTTCTGTCTCTTGAAGTTGTACTCCAGCCACCGAGTAGTCAAGCTTGAGCCTTCTTGCACTTGTACCCATTCTCATTACCTTACATTTTGAAGTATTGAATTTCATTAGCCACTTTTCTGACCACCCATGCAGATTATTTAGATCCTCCTGAAGTTCTCTACCATTGTTCTCGATTTTTACTTTCTTCACAATCTTTGCATCATCTGCAAACATATTCATGAATGAATTTACAGACTATGGTAGGTCATTTACATATACAAGGAACAAAAATGGCCATAAAACTGAACCCTGTGGAACTCCACTACTAACTCTTCTCCATTCAGACACTGAGTGTCTTACTCTAACCCTCTGTTCCCTTCCTTCTAAGTAAGTTTTTATCCATTCCAAAACATTTCCACCTATTCTAGCCATTGATTGCAGCTTCCTAATAAGTCTCCCATGTGGAAAAGTGTCAAACGCTTTCGGGAAGTCTAGGAATATGCAATCTGCCCAGCCCTCTCTTTCCTGTAAGATTTGGCTTACCTCATCATAAAATTCTAATAAGTTTGTTACTGTTGATCTACCTTCTCTTAAGTGTGTGTGTGTGTGTGTGATTACCTAATTGTGATTACCTAATTGTGTTTACGGGAAAGAGCCCAAAGCTCGTAACTTCCCGTCTCCTCATCGGTTCCATTTTAGACTTAGTGATACTTATCATACCTGTCTTTAAAACTATGGATTGAGATAGCATTAACTACCTCCTCGCTTAGCCAATTCCAATTATCAACTACTCTTACACTGAAAAAGTATGTCCTTACATCCTGCAAAGAAGTTTTCTTACGAAGCTTCAAACTATGACCTCTAGTTCTAGAGCCAGCCATATCAAAATATCGATCCCTATCCACTCTATCATAACCATGAAGGAATTTAAAGACTGTCACCATATCCCCCCTCACTCTTCTAGCTTCGAGTGATGGTAAGTCTAATTCCCTCAGCCTCTCATCATAACTGAGATTGCGTATTTCTGGCACCAGTTTCGTGGCATGTCTTTGAACTTTTTCAAGCTTAGCTATGTGCTTTTTCAAGTGCGGATTCCAAAAGGGGGCTGCATATTCGAGTTTTGGCCTCACATAGGTTACATAAATATTTCTGAACATTTCCTTGTCCATGTGCCTGAAGGCTACCCTTACATTTGATAAGAATGCATATACTGCCCTTACTATGTCATTTATATGTATTTCTGGAGACAAATCTGCCAGTATGTTTACTCCTAGATCTCTCTCATTTTCTGTCTCTTGAAGTTGTACTCCATCCACCGAGTAGTCAAGCTTGGGCCTTCTTGCACTTGTACCCATTCTCATTACCTTACATTTTGAAGTATTGAATTTCATTACCCACTTTTCTGACCACTCATGCAGATTATTTAGATCCTCCTGAAGTTCTCTACCATTGTTCTCGTTTTTTACTTTCTTCACAATCTTTGCATCATCTGCAAACATATTCATGAATGAATTTACAGACTCTGGTAGGTCATTTACATATACAAGGAACAAAAATGGCCCTAAAACTGAACCCTGTGGAACTCCACTACTAACTCTTCTCCATTCAGACACTGAGTGTCTTACTCTAACCCTCTGTTCCCTTCCTTCTAAGTAAGTTTTTATCCATTCCAAAACATTTCCACCTATTCTAGCCATTGATTGCAGCTTCCTAATAAGTCTCCCATGTGGAAAAGTGTCAAACGCTTTCAGGAAGTCTAGGAATATGCAATCTGCCCAGCCCTCTCTTTCCTGTAAGATTTAGCTTACCTCATCATAAAATTCTAATAAGTTTGTTACTGTTGATCTACCTTCTCTGAAGTGTGTGTGTGTGTGTGTGTGTGAGATTACCTAATTGTGATTACCTAATTGTGTTTACGGGAAAGAGCCCAAAGCTCGTAACTTCCCGTCTCCTGATCGGTTCCATTTTAGACTTAGTGATACTTATCATACCTGTCTTTAAAACTATGGATTGAGATAGCATTAACTACCTCCTCGCTTAGCCAATTCCAATTATCAACTACTCTTACACTGAAAAAGTATTTAATTACATCCTGCAAAGAAGTTTTCTTACGAAGCTTCAAACTATGACCTCTAGTTCTAGAGCCAACCATATCAATATATCGATCCCTATCCACTCTATCATAACCATGAAGGAATTTAAAGACTGTCACCATATCCCCCCTCACTCTTCTAGCTTCGAGTGATGGTAAGTCTAATTCCCTCAGCCTCTCATCATAACTGAGATTGCGTATTTCTGGCACCAGTTTCGTGGCATGTCTTTGAACTTTTTCAAGCTTAGCTATGTGCTTTTTCAAGTGTGGATTCCAAAAGGGGGCTGCATATTCGAGTTTTGGCCTCACGTAGGTTACATAAATATTTCTGAACATTTCCTTGTCCATGTGCCTGAAGGCTATCCTTACATTTGATAAGAATGCATATACTGCCATTACTATGCCATTTATATGTATTTCTGGAGACAAATCTGCCAGTATGTTTACTCCTAGATCTCTCTCATTTTCTGTCTCTTGAAGTTGTACTCCATCCACCGATTAGTCAAGCTTGGGCCTTCTTGCACTTGTACCCATTCTCATTACCTTACATTTTGAAGTATTGAATTTCATTACCCACTTTTCTGACCACTCATGCAGAATATTTAGATCCTCCTGAAGTTCTCTACCATTGTTCTCGTTTTTTACTTTCTTCACAATCTTTGCATCATCTGCAAACATATTCATGAATGAATTTACAGACTCTGGTAGGTCATTTACATATACAAGGAACAAAAGTGGCCCTAAAACTGAACCCTGTGGAACTCCACTACTAACTCTTCTCCATTCAGACACTGAGTGTCTTACTCTAACCCTCTGTTCCCTTCCTTCTAAGTAAGTTTTTATCCATTCCAAAACATTTCCACCTATTCTAGCCATTGATTGCAGCTTCCTAATAAGTCTCCCATGTGGAACAGTGTCAAACGCTTTCAGGAAGTCTAGGAATATGCAATCTGCCCAGCCCTCTCTTTCCTGTAAGATTTGGTTTACCTCATCATAAAATTCTAATAAGTTTGTTACTGTTGATCTACCTTCTCTGAAGTGTGTGTGTGTGTGTGATTACCTAATTGTGATTACCTAATTGTGTTTACGGGAAAGAGCCCAAAGCTCGTATCTTCCCGTCTCCTGATCGGTTCCATTTTAGACTTAGTGATACTTATCATACCTGTCTTTAAAACTATGGATTGAGATAGCATTAACTACCTCCTCGCTTAGCCAATTCCAATTATCAACTACTCTTACACTGAAAAAGTATTTCCTTACATCCTGCAAAGAAGTTTTCTTACGAAGCTTCAAACTATGACCTCTAGTTCTAGAGCCAGCCATATCAAAATATCGATGAAAGAAAGAGACAAACTACAAAATGAAGTAAAACTACAAAGAGATAATATCCCTTTAAGAGAAAAGTTTACAGAGCATAAGAAACAAGTAAAATCATTATTAAGTAACAGTAAGAAACAGTATTACAAAAATGAATTTCAAAACGCTAAAGGCAATATCTCTGATACATGGAAAATTGCTAAAATCATGCTTTCCAATAACTGTAATAAAAGTAGTAACATATCAATTATACCCGATGAGGTAGATGTAAGTGCTAAAGCAGAAGAGTTCAATAATTTTTTCGCTGAAGTGGGGAAAAAAACTTTGAAAAAACAAAAAAAGAAATAATAAATGAAATCAATAATAGTAATGGTGGTAATAATAATGATGATGGTAGTAGTAATAATAATAGTAATGTTGATAATGGTGTAAATAATAATGATGGTGGTAGTAATGGTAATGATAATAGTGATGATGGTAGTAATAATAATAATAATGTTAATCTTGAAGAACATAGTGCATTCAATAGAAGTAATGATGTCTTTAACCCTACTACAGTAGATTGTAATACAGTAATCTTAGTAATAAAAAATCTGAAATACTCTAATGAATATGGATCAGATGGAATTTGTTTTTGTTTTATTAGAGATTCATTATTTGTAATAGCATCTTATCTGACGGTAATAATCAATACTTCCATAGTTACCAATATTTACCCAGATTTATGGAAAAATCCCCATGTAATTCCTGGTTTTAAAAATGGAAATCCTGACGACGTCTCTAACTATAGACCAATCTCTTTACTACCAATTTTATCAAAGATACTTGAAAAGATTGTTGCAAATCAGTTAAGTGAGTTTCTTGAAAAAAATAAACTTATTGCAAAAAGTCAACACGGTTTCAGGCCAAAATTATCAACTGAAACTGCCTTATTGAAAATATCAAATGAAATATACAAAAATATAGATAATAAGAAAATATCATTGCTACTACTACTCGATCTTTCTAAAGCTTTTGATAGTGTACACCACACCATCTTATTAGAAAAATGCAAAAAAATGAACATTGACCCAAGCTGGTTCGAGAACTATTTAAAAAACCGCTACCAGTCAGTCAGAATAAAAGATGTAGTTTCAAGTCGCAAGAAAGTATTGTTTGGGGTCCCTCAGGGATCGATCCTAGGACCTATACTTTTTCTAATATATGTAAACGATCTAGTAAAATATTTACCTAACTGTTATGTCATTCAATATGCTGACGATACTCAAATCTTAATTGAAGGAGAAATTAATGATTTAGAAAATATTATTCGTAGAGCAGAAGAAATTTTGTATATGGCTAAACGTTACTTTCTAAAAAATGGTCTGTTACTTAATGAAACTAAAACCCAATCTATTCTTATCGGATCCAGACAATTATTATCAGAAGTTGATGACAATCTTCATATAAATTTTAACGGTAATATCATTAAGCCAATGAACTCGGTAAAGAACCTAGGTGTCTATTTTGACCGTTACATGAATTTTGAAATGCATATAGATGAAATTTATAAAAAAGTAATGGGTACTCTAATATATCTAAATAGGGTAAAAGACTCATTTGAAACATCAACTCGTATAATAATTGTCCAGTCCTTAGCTATGAGTTTAATTAATTACTGTCTCAAAGTTTGGGGATGTACAAATAAGACTCAATTACAAAGAATACAAAAGTTACAAAACTTTGCAGCACGAGTGGCTGTTGGCAATGTAAGAAAATACGAGCACATCTCTCCTGTTTTAAAAGATCTAGAATGGATAAAGATTAGAGATAAATATGTTTTTGATATATGTACCTTTGTTTTTAATATACTAAGAAACAATCTTCCTGATTGCTTGTATAATTTTTCTACAGTTAGCTCAGTTACCGGGTTAACTACCCGTCAATGGGAAGATTTATTAGTACGAAGGTCTAAAACTGATATTGGCTCAAGAGATATAAACATTCGTGGACCTTATTTATATAATCAGCTTCCCAGAGAACTAAAAAATGCTGGTTCAGTGTATGCTTTTAAATATAATCTTAAGAAGTTACTCTTCAAGGAAGATTTTACTTGTAAATTTTAATAGTACACTCATCTTTATGATTTGTTTGTTTTAGTATGTCTATATAGTACACCACAGATGTCTATCTGGAATATATATACATCTTATTTGAATACCCAATGTACTTTGGAAATAAAGATTTATTATTATTATATTATTACTATTATTACTATCATAACCATGAAGGAATCTAAAGACTGTCACCATATCCCCCCTCACTCTTCTAGCTTCGAGTGATGGTAAGTCTAATTCCCTCAGCCTCTCATCATAACTGAGATTGCGTATTTCTGGCACCAGTTTCGTGGCATGTCTTTGAATTTTTTCAAGCTTAGCTATGTGCTTTTTCAAGTGCGGATTCCAAAAGGGGGCTGCATATTCGAGTTTTGGCCTCACGTAGGTTACATAAATATTTCTGAACATTTCCTTGTCCATGTGCCTGAAGGCTACCCTTACATTTGATAAGAATGCATATACTGCCCTTACTACTCCATTTATATGTATTTCTGGAGACAAATCTGCCAATATGTTTACTCCTAGATCTCTCTCATTTTCTGTCTCTTGAAGTTGTACTCCATCCACCGAGTAGTCAAGCTTGGGCCTTCTTGCACTTGTACCCATTCTCATTACCTTACATTTTGAAGTATTGAATTTCATTACCCACTTTTCTGACCACTCATGCAGATTATTTAGATCCTCCTGAAGTTCTCTACCATTGTTCTCGTTTTTTACTTTCTTCACAATCTTTGCATCATCTGCAAACATATTCATGAATGAATTTACAGACTCTGGTAGGTCATTTACATATACAAGGAACAAAAGTGGCCCTAAAACTGAACCCTGTGGAACTCCACTACTAACTCTTCTCCATTCAGACACTGAGTGTCTTACTCTAACCCTCTGTTCCCTTCCTTCTAAGTAAGTTTTTATCCATTCCAAAACATTTCCACCTATTCTAGCCATTGATTGCAGCTTCCTAATAAGTCTCCCATGTGGAACAGTGTCAAATGCTTTCAGGAAGTCTAGGAATATGCAATCTGCCCAGCCCTCTCTTTCCTGTAAGATTTGGCTTACCTCATCATAAAATTCTAATAAGTTTGTTACTGTTGATCTACCTTCTCTGAAGTGTGTGTGTGTGTGTGATTACCAAATTGTTATTACCTAATTGTGTTTACAGGAAAGAGCCCAAAGCTCGTATCTTCCCGTCTCCTCATCGGTTCCATTTTAGACTTAGTCATACTTATCATACCTGTCCTTAAAACTATGGATTGAGATAGCATTAACTACCTCCTCGCTTAGAGAATTCCAATTATCAACTACTCTTACACTGAAAAAGTATTTCCTTACATCCTGCAAAGAAGTTTTCTTACGAAGCTTCAAACTATGACCTCTAGTTCTAGAGCCAGCCATATCAAAATATCGATCCCTATCCACTCTATCATAACCATGAAGGAATTTAAAGACTGTCACCATATCCCCCCTCACTCTTCTAGCTTCGAGTGATGATAAGTCTAATTCCCTCAGCCTCTCATCATAACTGAGACTGCGTATTTCTGGCACCAGTTTCGTGGCATGTCTTTGAACTTTTTCAAGCTTACCTATGTGCTTTTTCAAGTGCGGATTCCAAAAGGGGGCGGCATATTCGAGTTTTGGCCTCACATAGGTTACATAAATATTTCTGAACATTTCCTTGTCCATGTGCCTGAAGGCTACCCTTACATTTGATAAGAATGCATATACTGCCCTTACTATGCAATTTATATGTATTTCTGGAGACAAATCTGCCAGTATGTTTACTCCTAGATCTCTCTCATTTTCTGTCTCTTGAAGTTGTACTCCAGCCACCGAGTAGTCAAGCTTGGGCCTTCTTGCACTTGTACCCATTCTCATTACCTTACATTTTGAAGTATTGAATTTCATTAGAAACTTTTCTGACCACTCATGCAGACTATTTAGATCTTCCTGAAGTTCTCTACCATTGTTCTCGTTTTTTACTTTCTTCACAATCTTTGCATCATCTGCAAACATATTCATGAATGAATTTACAGACTCTGGTAGGTCATTTACATATACAAGGAACAAAAGTGGCCCTAAAACTGAACCCTGTGGAACTCCACTACTAACTCTTCTCCATTCAGACACTGAGTGTCTTACTCTAACCCTCTGTTCCCTTCCTTCTAAGTAAGTTTTTATCCATTCCAAAACATTTCCACCTATTCTAGCCATTGATTGCAGCTTCCTAATAAGTCTCCCATGTGGAACAGTGTCAAACGCTTTCTGGAAGTCTAGGAATATGCAATCTGCCCAGCCCTCTCTTTCCTGTAAGATTTGGCTTACCTCATCATAAAATTCTAATAAGTTTGTTACTGTTGATCTACCTTCTCTGAAGCCATGTTGCCTCACTGACAAAAAGTTGAAGGATTCCAAGTGAAGAGAGATATGTTTCCTTAATAGTTTCTCCATAACTTTGCAAACTATGCTGGTCAAGGAAACTGGTCTATAGCTCAGAGCCGTATCCCTCCTTCCCTTTTTGAAGATAGGTATCACATTTGCTTGTTTCCAGCATCTTGGAATCTCCCCCGACTCCAGTGACTCCTTAAATATGATACTTAGTGCCACTGATATTGTGTTTGCGCATATTTTAAGCACATGAGGGGATATGTCATCAGGACCTGTAGCTTTATGAACATCTAAATCCATCAGCGCTTTGCATACCTCTGTGGCTGTAAGGTTGATGTTCTCTAATACCGGCCCTTGAGCTTCTATCACTGCAATCTGAGGGGGTGGGGTATTTGCTACTGTAAATACTGACTGAAACTCCTTGTTCAATTCTTTGCAGATCTCTTCATCCATCTCAGTGATGCTTCCATCCGCTCTCTTTAGCCTTAAAACCTGTTCTTTTACCTTCAGTTTTCCTCTGATAAAGCTGTGGAAAAGCTTGGGATTTTCTTTAGCTTTCCTGGTGATGTCCCTCTCATAGTCTCTCTCTGCCTCTCTCCTTTTACTTAGGTAGTCATTTCTTGCTCTTTTGTAGGTTTGCCATGCATGCATGCATGCATGCATGCATATATATATATATATATATATATATATATATATATATATATATATATATATATATATATATATATATATATATATATATATATATATATATATATATATATATATATATATATATATATATATATATATATATATATATATATATATATATATATATATATATATATATATATATATATATATATATATATATATATATATATATATATATATATATATATATATATATATATATATATATATATATATATATATATATATATATATATATATATATATATATATATAATATATACATATATACATATATACATATATACATATATACATATATACATATATATATATATATATATATATATATATATATATATATATATATATATATATATATATATATATATATATATATATATATATATATATATATATATATATATATATATATATATATATATATATATATACATACATACATACATACATATATATATATATATATATATATATATATATATATATATATATATATATATATATATATATATATATATATATATATATATATATATATATATATATATATATATATATATATATATATATATATATATATATATATATATATATATATATATATATATATATATATATATATATATATATATATATATATATATATATATATATATATATATATATATATATATATATATATATATATAAGTAGTCTCCGTGATTACCTAACTGTGATTACCAAATTGTGTTTACGGGAAAAAGCCCAAAGCTCGTATCTTCCCGTCTCCTGATCGGTTCCATTTTATACTTAGTGATACTTATCATACCTGTCCTTAAAACTATGGATTGAGATAGCATTAACTACCTCCTCGCTTAGAGAATTCCAATTATCAACTACCCTTACACTGAAAAAGAATTTCCTTACATCCTGCAAAGAACTTTTCTTACGAAGTTTCAAACTATGACCTCTAGTTCTAGAGCCAGCCATATCAAAATATCGATCCCTATTCACTCTATCATAACCATGAAGGAATTTAAAGACTCTCACCATATCCCCCCTCAATCTTCTAGCTTCGAGTGATGGTAAGTCTAATTCCCTCAGCCTCTCATCATAACTGAGATTGCGTATTTCTGGCACCAGTTTCGTGGCATGACTTTGAACTTTTTCAAGCTTAGCTATGTGCTTTTTCAAGTGTGGATTCCAAAAGGGGGCTGCATATTCGAGTTTTGGCCTCACATAGGTTACATAAATATTTCTGAACATTTCCTTGTCCATGTGCCTGAAGGCTACCCTACATTTGATAAGAATGCATATGCTGCCCTTACTACTCCATTTATATGTATTTCTGGAGACAAATCTGCCAATATGTTTACTCCTACATCTCTCTCATTTTCTGTCTCTTGAAGTTGTACTCCAGCCACCGAGTAGTCAAGTTTGGGCCTTCTTACACTTGTACCCATTCTCATTACCTTACATTTTGAAGTATTTCATTTCATTAGCCACTTTTCTGACCACTCATGCAGACTATTTAGATCCTCCTGAAGTTCTCTACCATTGTTCTCGTTTTTTAATTTCTTCACAATCTTTGCATCATCTGCAAACATATTCATGAATGAATTTACACACTCTGGTAGGTCATTTACATATACAAGGAACAAAAGTGGCCCTAAAACTGAACCCTGTGGAACTCCACTACTAACTCTTCTCTATTCAGACGTTGAGTGTCTTACTCTAACCCTCTGTTCCCTTCCTCCTATGTAAGTTTTTATCCATTCCAAAACATTTCCACCTATTCTAGCCATTCCTTCCTGCTTCCTAATAAGTCTCCCATGTGGAACAGTGTCAAACGCTTTCTGGAAGTCTAGGAATATGCAATTTGCCCAGCCCTCTCTTTCCTGTAAGATTCAGCTTACCTCATCATAAAATTCTAATAAGTTTGTTACTGCTGATCTACCTTCTCTGAAGCCATGTTGCCTCACTGACAAAAAGTTGAAGGACTCCAAGTGAAGAGAGATATGTTTCCTTAGTAGATTCTCCATAAGTTTGCAAACTATGCTGGTCAAGGAAACTGGTCTATAGTTCAGAGCCGTATCCCGCCTTCCCTTTTTGAAGATAGGTATCACATTTGCTTATTTCCAGCATCTTGGAATCTCCCCTGACTCCAGTGACTTTTTAAATATGATACTTAGTGCCACTGATATTGAGTTTGTGCATTTTTTAAGCACATGAGGGGATATGTCATCAGGACCTGTAGCTTTATGAACATCTAAATCCATCAGCGCTTTGCATACCTCTGTGGCTGTAAGGTTGATGTTCTCTAATACCGGCCCTTGAGCTTCTATCTCTGCAATCTGAGGGGGTGGGGTATTTTCTACTGTAAATACTGACTGAAACTCCTTGTTCAATTCTTTGCAGATCTCTTCATCCATCTCAGTAATGCTTCCATCCACTCTCTTTAGCTTTAAAACCTGTTCTTTTACCTTCAGTTTTCCTCTGATAAAGCTGTGGAAAAGCTTGGGATTTTCTTTAGTCTTCCTGGTGATGTCCCTCTCATAGTCTCTCTCTGCCTCTCTCCTTTTACTTAGGTAGTCATTTCTTGCTCTTTTGTAGGTTTGCCAGGCATTTATGTTTTTTCTCCTCCTATACCTTTTCCAGCATTTGTCTCTCCACTCCTTAGCTCTTTTACACCCATTATCGAACCATTTCTCTCTGGCATGAATTACACCTACTTTGGTGACAGGTATGCAGCAATCAACTATCTTCCCATATATCTCACAAAAGATGTCATACATTTCTTGTACAGATTTGTTGTAAAATAAGGTTCTCCAGTCAATAACTGCAAAAAGCTCATTCATTTTGATGTGATCTACTTTCAGATAGTTCCTCCTCATGTCCTCAGTGCCTCTACTCTCATGCAGAATGTCTTCAATGATATACTCCATTAACAACACACAGTGGTCACTCTTTCCAATTTGTGGTTCATACTCAATTTTTTCAATATCCAACACATTATCTGTGGATACTAGATCAAATAGTGATGGCTCATCCCCACCCCTGGCCCTCGTTGGTTCCATTATATGTTGGTGTAGGAAATTCCCTTGTACGCAATCTAGGAATCTTGCCCCAAATGAGTCCTCACCACTGTGTGGGTCAAGATTTATCCAATCTATCTCTTTATGATTAAAATCTCCCATTATCAAAATCCTATATTTATTTCCCGTGCCATGTTAACAACTGAGTTTATGACTTCAATAGTACCTATATGACTTTCCTCATAAACTTCAAGCCTATTCCGGTTCCTTGGTGGGTTATATACAACAGTTATTATAATGCTCTCTGACCCAGTATTTATGCGAGCAACAAGAAATTCCTTGAACTCACTTTCTATAGCCAAGTTTATTTCTTCAACTTGAATCCTTTCACTTATGAGCAGTGCTATCCCTCCTCCAGTCCTCTCAGATCTTTCAACCCTTAGTATTCTGAAGCCCTTAGGAAAAACTGTGACACTGTTTATGTCCTCACTCAACTTAGTCTCTGTAATTGCTACTATATCTGCCTTACTGTTGTGAATCCTATCTTTTAATTCTACTGCCTTACCAGCTAATCCATCAGCATTTGTGTATAACAATCTTAATGAGGCCCCATCCCCTGATCTACTGTCATTATCTTCTTTATCTCCCCTTTGTCTGGAAGAACTCTGAAAAGAAAATTTTTCTTCTCTTCTTCATTCCTTTTCTCATTTAACCTTCTTGCCTCTTCCAACAAGTTTTTTATCTTTCCTATCTCTTCCTGTGTTCTGTATCGTCTAATGAACACTTCTTTGAATTCTTGAAGGTCTTTTAGACTTTTTTTTCTCAACAATATTTCCCTACATGTTTCCCCTCTCTCAAAGGTTACTTTTGCTGGTCTCGGCTTTCCTTCCCTCGAATATTTACCTAGTTGGTGTATGTTTACAATATCCTCAGGACCACAAACTACTCCAAGCTTTCTTATCAGGTCTACAACCCTAGCTTTATTTTCTTCAAGTCTCCCCTGCCATGTTGGCTCCTGGGTTTCGCTTATACCTGAGATTACCACTGTCTTCTCCTTATCCGTGGCAAAATGGTAGTGTCTGCAACTGTGAGGCGGCAGGTCGAGGGTTCGCGCCCCGTCACAGACTGAGGGTAGTAAGGGCATACACTCAGGGTAACGATTACATCTGCCAAAACAAGTCCTTCGCAAGAAGACAACCGGCCTAGCCCTTAGTAGAAAAGGGAGTTCGTGACGTAAAATCAAAACATATATATATATATATATATATATATATATATATATATATATATATATATATATATATATATATATATATATATATATATATATATACATATATTTTTTGCTTATATATATATTTCTTTTATGAGTGTGACTCTGAGACTGGCAAACAAAATTTCTCTCATCGAGAACGGACACCAAGAAAACACCAAGAAGAAGAAAAAGTATCAGCATAAGAACAAGGCAGAAATAACAGATTGATAAACAGTAAGAAAAGGAGAGGCTGCACAAATAGTCAAAGGAATGAAGACCTACAATTATGACAGAATTAGACCTTGAGATAAAGAATGATCAGCTATTTTAAGGAAGAAAGGTCATAGCATTTAGGGAAGACAGAAGGAAGAAGAGAGTTCCACAGAATAGATGTGGAAGGAATGAAGCAGTCACTGCACTGACCATTTCGCGAGCTACAAAACTCCTCTTGGTGCCTGTATCAAGAGGCAGCTTAGCCTGTGTTATTTGGTCTTGCCAGCAGGGAGGGATAAAATTCAAGAACGCATTAGAGGATCGATGGAAATAGCACTGACAGAAACGATATAGAGATGCTGCCTTCCAAAGGAAAGAGAGATTCGAGATTAGAAGTAAGAGAAGAGTCATTAATGAGGCTGGTGGCCATAGATTCAATCTTATCGAGGAGATAAAAAGAAGAAGAACCACACCAGATGTGAAAGAAATATTCTATGAAGTAACTGAGAAAAGGAAAAGTAATGGGGAAAACCTGTCCGATTCTTAATGTTTATTTTGTTATTTCTGACTTTAATAAAGCTGCTCCTTTTTCTTCTTTTAAATGTTCATCTTGATACCAGGGCCTGATGAAGGCAATTTTCTTTGCCCTTGTAGGAGTAAAATATATATAAATGTATAAACATATAATCAAATAAGCACATTACAATATGGGAACACATGAATTATTTTTACCCCAACCGGGACTTGAAACTAGATCTTATAATTACTAAGCCAAGGTGCTGCCAACTATACCACAGAAGGTCTAAAAGGGAAACAGACCTTACAGCTTTTATCTGCTATACTAGGAATGAACGCATTCTATCGGAATGCCACTATGTTCATATTACAGTTTCCCCCAACCTCATTTATGGTTTCATTTTCGCAGTTAATTAAAATCACAATCTCATTCAGGACCAACAATAATCAAATAAGCACAGTACCATATGTGAAAACATGAATCATTTTTACCCAACCGGGGCTTGAACATAGGACTTTAATTACAAAGCCAAGGTGCTACCAAGTACACCACAAAAGGTCTAAAAGGGAAACATTACCATATGATTAGTAGGTTGGCCATGGCACCAGCTGCCCGTTGAAAGACTACGACTGAAGGTATAAGGATACAACTAGGACTCGTCCTGACAGTTCCGGGTTGAGTCTTCCTTCAGGACGGTTCTTTCCTCATGCCTACATCTACACAAAATATTTTGGAGCATTCATTACACATCTCTTGCTATTCCATTACATTTGATAATTCATAACACTCCCCGTATCTGTCTCTTTTTCTCTCTCTTTCCTCATATTTGTTATTATTTATGGAAGCTCCACAGCTAATGGCCCCCCAGTACCCAGCATAGAGGGGTGCGAAGAACCTCCGGGGATCATGTTGACTCCACTATTGACTTGAGGGCAGACACGCCTGGTGGTAGTAATGGTTCTGCCCTTAACCTTGCACCTCCCAATAGATCTGCTTCTTTCACTCTTCACTATTTTAACATTCGGGGGCTGAGCTCTAATCTTTCGTCTGTGGAACAGCACTTAGGTACTTTCCTCCATAACTTCCTCCTCTTATCTGAAACCCAGCTGTGTATACATGCTTCCACTGATCCATTTCAAATCTCTCACTATAATCTGTATACTCGTTTTCGTTCCAAAGATGGGGTGTGTACCTACTGCAACACTAACACTCCTATTGCGAGGCTCATGGACCTTGAATCTCCTGACTTTCATGTTCTCTGGCTAATAGTCTATCAATCCACTACCACTAATTTCCTTTGCTTTTGCTACTGTTCTCCAAACTCCACCGAGTTTGTGTCTTTCTTTGAATACCTGTCCTCGTGCCATAAGTTCTCATATATATATATATATATATATATATATATATATATATATATATATATATATATATATATATATATATATATATATATATATATATATATATATATATATATAAAGTACTTATTAATTCGTGACCTCAACTGGCCACCTTCTCAAAGGTCACGAAATTATTAAGTTTATATATATATATATATATATATATATATATATATATATATATATATATATATATATATATATATATATATATATATATATATATATATATATATATATATATATATATATATATATATATATATATATATATATATATATATATATGCTCACACACATTGAGACCGTAATATTAACAATGCCATAATCCACGAAAAACTTCATCAAAACTTCAACTTCAAGAAAAAGATTCAACTCTATCATGGAGATAAGTATAAGAAGCATCTCAGTGTGAGAACAGTATAAAAGCAAGACGGATAACGCCTTTGCAGATTTCAATAATTGAGAAGAGGAAAAGTAATGACGCAAACGAAACAGGAATCCAAATTTCTTAGATGCAGTTCTAGACATTTGAATTATGTGACTCTTCCAAGCCAAGTTAGTGACTATATGATTTCTATATATTTATAGAATAAAGAGAAGCAATTACATTGCTTTCAAAGACAATAAGGCTATTATATCCACAGATATAAAGCAAAAAAAAAATTATATATATATATATATATATATATATATATATATATATATATATATATATATATATATATATATATATATATATATATATATATATATATATATATATATATATATATATATATATATATATATATATATATATATATATATATATATATATATATATATATATATATATATATATATATATATATATATATATATATATATATATATATATATATATATATATATACACCTTGTTTGCTTTTTACGCATGTTTATAATCCACAAAATTGGAATAACGCCCCTAAAAAACAATGGTAAAAATATACAAAATTCGCAAATAACGCCTATGCAAAATAAAATTGAATTTTTTTTTTTTATTTTAGTAAATAATCAACCGCCTCGGAGACACTCTTCTGCCATGCTCCTCCTCTTCTACCGCTTAATGTGATTGGACATTAGGAAGATAATAGAAAAAAAGCATCAAGATCACACAGCAAACTAACTTTCGATATGTCATCAGGGAAATAGCGTGCGAGTGTGCATCAGCTGATACGGAAGCGGTAAAACATTTGCGGATACAGGTTCATTCTCCCGCGTCCTCCTACTCTTCTACCGCTTAATGCAATCAAATATTATGAAGATAATGGAAAAATAGCATTATGAACAAACAGCAAACAAACTTTCGATACAATATCGTCCAGGAAATAGCGTGTGAGGGTGCATCAGCTGATACGGAGGCGGCAAAACCTTTGCAGAAGAGGTTCATTCTCCTGCATCCTCCTCCTCTTCTACCGCTTAATGCGATCGGATAGCATGATGATAATGGAATAAAAGGATTAAGGCTAAACAACAAACAAATTTGCAATATAATATTGTCAAGGAAATAGCGTGCGAGGGTACAGCAGCTGATACGGAGGCGGCAAAACGTTTGCAGATAGAGGTTCGTTCTCCCGCAGCCTCCTCCTCTTCTACCGCATAATGCGATCGAATATTATAAAGAGAATTGAAACAAAAGCATTAAGAACAAACAGCAAACAAACTTTCCATATCATATCGTCAGGGAAGTAGCGTGCGAGGGTGCATCAGCTGATACGGAAGCGGCAAAATGTTTGCAGACAGAGGTTCATTCTCCCGCATCCTCCTCCTCTTCTACCGCTTAATGTGATCGAATATTATGAAGATAATGGAAAAAAAGCATTAAGAACAAACAGCAAACAAACTTTCAATATAATATTGTCAGGGAAATAACATGCGAGGGTGCATCAGCTGATACGGAAGCAGCAAAACGTTTGCAGAAAGAGGTTTGCTCTCCCACATCCTCCTCCTCTTCTACAGCTTTATGCGATCATATATTAAGAAGAGAATTGAAAAAAAGCATTAAGAACAAACAGCAAACAAACTTTCAATATAATATCGTCAGGGAAATAGCGTGCGAGGGTGCATCAGCTGATACGGAGCCGGCAAAACGTTTGCATCCACATGCTCACCACCACCAAGCACGTCCCAGTGTATGCCTGTTGCCCACCACATAATAGAGTGCATTAATTTGTTTACTGTAAAGTAAATCTGTATATATTTTATAATGTACACTATTTGCATGTTAATATAAATACCTACAGGTCTTCCTGCTTTGTTGTGTACTTATAAAATAAGTTTTACTTATCTTATATCTTTGGTATAGCGTATAGTCTATGAACGGTTGTGGAACGTATCTATGCCCATTATCATTGTTTCTCATGGAAAATGACTTGTTAAAATATGCAAAAATTACAATACTCGGCACTTCTGAGAACATATCTTTGTGTTATTCTAAGAACTAGGTGTGTGTGTATATAAATATATATATATATATATATATATATATATATATATATATATATATATATATATATATATATATATATATATATATATATATATATATATATATATATATATATATATATATATATATATATATATATATATATATATATATATATATATATATATATATTTATTTATTTCCTGTATTACTCCATTGTTATTTTATACTATATACTATTTGCACTTTGTTTTGGAGAATTCAGATTTATCAATTTATTAGTTTCAGTGTAAAATACTTTAGTAGATGTGCTAAAGGTATTTGTTGTTTACTTCTAAACAATAATTTTATTTTTCTTGAATACTTAAATTGTAAATCGCAGTTACACATTTACGTGAGTGCAAATAATGTAAATATGATTAAGGGATTTGTTGTTGGGCTTCGGTTGTAGCAGTGTAGAAACTTCCTTTGGTAGACTTTCTGAGTGTTACAATTAACCTTGTTTTAGTATAATTTTATCTTTTCTCTTAAAGCCTTCACATGTATCCATTAATAACAGCAGCTCCATAAGTTGTGACCTTGTCAGGAGCGATCTTTTGGTCTATAAATATTTACTTCATTGTAGATATCCACGTAGGGGGGGGGGTAAGTGAGTGATCCGGAAGCTGAGGTATGTCTCATCTGCAAATAAAAGAAAAGCTTCAATATGTTCTTATTAGGGTTAGTAGTCTCCTTTATTATATAACTTGGTTATATTCCATTACTCGTGGGGAAGAGGAAAGTTTGGATAGGACAGCGGTTGACGGTACCACATGCACACTTTTAACTTCTGGAGGACCACTGGGAAGGAAGGGTAAGTGGGATATAGGAATGGAAAAAAATTAAAAAAAAAACGAAAAACAAATGGATGAGCAAAAAAAATATTTACTGAAGTCCTATTTAGTTCTATTATCCTGGGATTGGCTTTCATAATTGACAGCGAATGTAGGTCACCAATGATAAGATACCGCCATTGGATTTTGCTGAAAACCAAAGTAATATAGCTTAGCACTAAGCAGTGAAAGCTCTGGCATATATGGACATTTGTGCGACGGCATGGTTTGCCGGTATAATAGCCCAGTTTCAGCTTGTTTGTATCAGAAGTAATGTCACAAAATTTTTTATTGTTTTATCTGCATTACCTATTCCTACAATTGCTCGTACCCCTAATACAAGACTGGAAAATAAAAAGCAACCAGATGTAATCAACTTTGCCCAGTTTTTATGAAGTAACAGAACCAGAGTTATTTAATAAGCTGATTAGCAACCCAGTTATGTATGGCAAACTTAGCTTTTTAGAAGAAATTCAAAAACTCCATAAAAAACTAAGTTTTTGGTGACCTTATGAGGCATAAGTGTTTGCAAACGGTCTCAAACCCAATCTCAACAGTTTTAGCATCAAAGTGTTATATGAATCTACAATCTTTAGGCCAGCTTGTAGATGAATTAGCCATCCTTACCAGGAATTCCATCAATGCTCCGCAGCCTCTGACAGCATAATATCACACTAGTGCATCATGGCAAAATGAGTCACGTTTACCCCTTGCTTCCCAAGGGCTGCAACCATTTCATCAGAATAAGTGTCCAAAAGTTTGCCATGCTCATGCATATTTTGGGGTACTTGATAAATGGTGCATACTCTGGTGTCAGTTGCCGAGAAACTTCTCTCACTTGCAGATGCAACCATCTTCTAGAGTGCCCTCCCTAGCATCCAGGTCTTCACCACCAGCAAGCAAAGTGCAAGCTCCTGATTCAGGAAAAGTATTGTGTCAGACAAATGAAATGTTTTTGCTTCGGCCAACATTGTCCTGCTACTTCTACAGATAGTAGCCAAAGTTGGTTGGAATAATATTTCTTTAATAAATGACATGGGATCTGCATTCTGCATTATACTGCTTCACTGTGTACCAAAGAATTTGTTGTGGTTGACAGCTGTCACTATTTTGACAGCTACGGGTATGCTAATCTTAGTTTATGGTGACATTGGTCTAACTTTGACCATGCAACACTTACACCGTTCATTTAATTGGACAGTTATTGTTGCTGATGTGACTAAAACTTTGATAGAAAATTATTTCCTTTGTAACTGTGATTTTCTGATTGATAGTAAAAGGAGATGTCTAAAGGACTGTCTTACTTGATGATCTGTAAAAGGGAATATTGTGCCTTATAATATTTCATATGCTAGTAATAATGTAGTCCACTTACCTGAATATATATATATATATATATATATATATATATATATATATATATATATATATATATATATATATATATATATATATATATATATATATATATATATATATATATATATATATATTATTTTGTTTAAAGAATTCCGATTACTGTTGTCTTGTGCTAAGCCCAAAACTTTCAATGTTTAACATTATATTGATACTGGAAGTTCTTCACTTACATTTGATAAATGTCGCCCTTTGGTCCCAAATATGGGCATTGTACAACTTTCAAAATTGCAATGGGCTTTACCCATACCTTTGGTTTCCAAACAGACACAAGGTCAATAGAGGACCTGTGCAGGCATTAAGCTAAGCTGAATACTGGCAAAATATAACAAATATCCTCTGCCTCATATCAGTAGTGTATCACTGAAAGTGTACAAGAAAACCATATTCGCAAACTGGGTCTCCTCAAGGATTATCATCAGATTTCAATTAATCCATCAGACGTTGAGAAAACAGCAGCAATAGTCCCATTGGCAAATTTGAGTATTTGTATATGCCACATGGCCTTAGAAATGCACAGCTACTTTTCAACGTTTGATGAATAGCTTATTCAGAGATCTTGATTTTGAATCTATTTACTTAGATTGTATCTTAATCTTTTCTGATACAGAAGAGGATCATAAACATTTAAAGGAGGTTTTTGAAAAACTATACTAAATAATAATCATCTCAAGGTTTCTGTGAATAAATGTGAGTTTTTCAAGAAAGAACTGAATATTTAGAATTTTCTATATCTTCAACAGTTATGAAGCCTGTTACTTGTTAATAGTCTGATACTGTTAACCCTTTTCCGCACCATAAGTTTCAATAAGTTTTCTTTTCTATGCTCAAATGTGAATTCCTGTCTCAGGCCGTGAGTTTTTTAGCATGCCGAGATATCTTGTTTCTCGGCTATTTTCCTTCCCCAAACCTACAGTTATCATTGTACCTAGTATATCAATGACTACGTTATGTGTTGTAGTGTTTTATGAATCAATAAAAAAAGAGAAACAATAATTCATAGGACCGTTTATGGACATGGAAAATAAAGTGCGCATAAAGAGATGTGGAGTTTTAGTGATGAGTGAGGGAGACGGAAGCTGCCGTTGTTTTATGCCTCGCCCTCAAAGCCACGTCAGTGGAGAGGGTTGCTAATTAGTTCATTCGGTAGAGAGCGAGGAAATCTAAGCTCAACCACAATATGACGCCATTAACGTAAATGTAACTATTTTAAAATATTATTTTTGTTCAAACGGACGCCAATGGCGTCACGGTGCACTTAGACCCTAAAAATGTATGCACACCATTGGTGTCACCATGTACGAGAGGGTTAATTTTGCTAGTCTTATAGGTTTCTCTGCTTTCCAAACCTTTATTGGAATGTTACTATTTACAGGGGAATAGTTCCCCATTTTACTGAAGCTGTTTACAATTTGATTGAAATAATTAGCTTGCAACCTAAATATAAAGATCTTGAATGGAATCCAAAAGCTGTAGATGCTTTTATAAATACTAGAGAGTCATTTAACAATGCTTGCACCCTTGCATATTTTTCTAGCCATAATAATTCTTCATTACACCTTGTGACTGATGGGGCTGCATTACATCAATATCCGTATGGCAAACTTGTTCCTATAGAATGTATTTCTAAGAAACAATCATCAGCTTGGAGATACTATTTAAGTTTTGACCGAGAAGTACTTGCTACATGCCGGGCAGAGCTATAAAGTTAAGCACATTATTAAATGATGAGATAACGTATTTTAAGGCTCAAAAATCTCAAGTTTTTGCATTCAAGAATATTCATACAGCAATGTCAGATAAGCAGTAATTTTATTGGTTCTTAATCAGTGAGTACGTATATGACGCAGTATATTGAAGTTAGAGAGGGCAGATAGAAGCATCATTGAGATTGATGACATTATCTACGAAGAACTGATCAAGGAGTTTCAGTAGAATATGCTCCACCTCCTCAGAAAGCAGAGATATGAGATCATGGTCCATTGTTAGAGATCATCATCTTTTCAGCTACACAGAAATGCAAACCATTTATGAAGTTAGAACTTCATAAGCTATGGGTCCGGATGACAAATCCCATTATGTACTTAAGAAATGCACTAAGCCAATACAGGTGCCAATATGCAAAATAATTGAAAATTAGTTGGAATATGGGACAACGTGGTAAATATCTTCAAAAAGGGGAAGGAGAGAAATAGCTCTATTCTATTGGCCTTTTAACAAGACCAGCATGGTTCACAAAGTTATGGAGATACTACAAAGAAAACACACTCCTCTTCACTTGGAATTCTTCAACTTTTTGTCAGTGAGACAACTTGGCTTCAGAGAAGGCCGATCCACGGTAACAAACTTATCAGAACCTTATGATAAGGTAATCCAGATCTTACAGGAAAGAGAGGGCTTGTGGATTGCACATTCTTAGGTTTTCAGAAGGCATATGATATGGTCCATACGGGAAACTTACAAAGACGCTGCAAGTAATGGTAAGAATAAGTGAAAATTTCTTGGAATGGATACAAACTACATAGAAATAAGGGAACAGAGAGTTTGAGTAAGACATTGAGTGCATGAATGGAGAAGGTTTAGTAGTGGAGTACCACAGGGTTCATTTGTAGGGCCACATTTGTTCCTTGTATATGTAAATAACCTACAAGACTCTGTAAATTCATTCAGGAATATTTTTGCAGATGATGCAAAGAGTGTGAAGAAAGTAAAAGACATAGAAAATTGCACAGAACTTCAGGAAGACCTAAGTAGTTTGCATGACTAGGTAGAGAAGTGGCTAATGAATTCTACGCTTTATTATGTAAGGTGATGAGAATACGTACAAATACAAGAAGGCCTAAGCTTGAATACTCAGTAGCAGGAGCAGAACTTCAAGAGACAGAGTGAGAGAGTTGCAAGAGTAAACATATTGACAGATATGTCTCCAGAAATGCATATAAATGGCACTGTAAAGGCTGCATATGCTTTCTTAGCAAAGTTAAGGGTAGACTTCAGACACATTTACAGAGAAATGTTCCACATATTTATGTAATTAATGTGAGTCTAAAGCTTGAATATACAGCCTCCTTTAGGAATCCACACTTGAAAAAGCTTATAAATAGCTGGAAAAAAGTTCAAAGCAATACCAGAAATAAGTAATCTCAGTTACAAGGAGAGGCTGAGGGAATTAGACTTACCATCACTCGCAGCATCCACCTGAGAAAGGGGGGCTAGAATACTTCCTCCATGTTGTATGAGTCGACTAAATAGGGCAGAGTGAGGGGACTGGGAAACCCTTCCTCCTCTGTATATTCTCTACCCAAGTCACTCCTCTTATAAGGGGAAAATGGCTTATGTATATAGATAGATCTCTCAAAGCTAGAAGAATGAGGGGGGATATGATGATGGCTTTTAAGTACCTTCAAGGTTTTTACAGAGTGGATAGGCATTGATATTTTGATATGGTTGGCTCTAGATCTAGAGGTCATAGTTTTAAGCCCTAACCTCTGCCATCACTAGAGTATTCCAAACTTTGCTTGATTCTCATTTCTTGAAACATCCTGAATATAACTCTTTTTTTCCGATCACAAGTACGGATCCTGCAAGGCAAGATCCACTGGTAACCTTTAGTCTTATCTCACACATATAAGGTCATTATCTCTGGAGAAACATATGGATTCCATTGTTAGCGCTCTTGACATCTCTAAGGCTTTTGACAGAGTCTGGCACAAGGCTCTGTAGGCCAAGCTTCCTGCTTATGGCTTTACCCCTTCTCTTTGTTAACTGATTTTTGGCTTCCTTCTGACTGTTTTATATATTTGGTTGTTCACGGGGCACTATCAAGCTCATCCCAGTTACCAGTGATGTTCCATAGGGTTCTGTCCTTTCACATACTCTTTTCCTTCTCTTAATCAACGATCTCCTCCTCTCCCCATATTCCTCTCTTCTCCATGCCTTTGCCAATGATTCTACATTTCACCCTTCCTCAGCCTTCTCTTCATACCCGTCATCTGCTACTCGTATCATTCTCATATAACTTTTTTTTCACCTCTCAACTCTGGATTATAGAGCGCATCTGAGTGCAGCACTCAAAATTTAGTGAAAGCCATATTTTCTTTAAAGCTAACGAATTTACTTTCATAACTCTATTAACATATTAGGAATCCATATACCCTCTAGCTTGTCTTGGGGATATCGCTTTCTTGGGGGTTCTGTTTCATTCATGTCTAGTTCTCCTCTTTTAAGTTACTCAAAATCTAATTAGGTGTTATCTATCTCTGCTTAGAATACTTCTGGCAAAGCTGAGGTGCTTCTTTATATACTTATCTCCTTGATAGGGTTGATTGTAAGGCAATCACAGTTATTAATGACCCTTGTATTACTTCATTTCATAGATTGTTCTGTCAAATTGTCCTTTTTGCACTGTGTTTCAAGCTTCCTCATCTCACACGTACTGTGTGGAGATTTGTAGCTCGCGAATTGGTTGGTGTAGTGACTGCTTCTTCCCATCTACCTCTAAAGTCTGGAACTCTCTTCTTCCTTCTGTCTTTCCTAATTCTTATAACCTATCTTCCTTCAACAAGCGGATCTATCTGCATCTCAGGGCTTAATCCTGCCATATTTCTAGGTCCTCTTCACAATGACTATTTTTTCAGTCTGTGCTTTTCCTTTGTGTATCATTACCTCATCTCTGTTTTGTCCATAACCTTTTTCTTTTCATTCATCTCAATGCTTTCTTCGTGCCTAGACCTTTATAGATGAGGGCAATTTTTGCCTGTCCCGGTGTTGCGCTCATAAAAGAATGCTCTAATTTCTGCTTTGTTGTTATACTTCTATTTTTTCTTCATCTCGAACTAATCTTTATGCCTGGGCCTGTTGAGGACAATTTTCTTGCATGTCCCGGTATCACACTATATATATATATATATATATATATATATATATATATATATATATATATATATATATATATATATATATATATATATATATATATATATATATATATATATATGTGTGTATATTTATTTATTTATTTATATATGAGTGACACTGGAAGACAAGAATATTGCTTTTATCAATAAAGGCCCGGGCACGAAGAAAACATTAAGACGAAGAAAAGTAAAAGGTTAAGGACAAGGGAGAGATGATGTAATGAGACACAATAGGAAAAGGACTAGCTGAAAGAATGGTACTGAGGACCAATAGATATGGCAGGATTAGGCCCTGAGATGACGATAGATCTGTATATTGAAGGAAGATAGGTTAAAATAATTAGGAAAGACAGAAGGAGGAAGAAAGTATCAGAGTCTGGAGGTGGATGGGTAGAAGCAGCCGCTGCACTGACCAATCCACGAGCTACAAATCTCCACATAGTACTTGTAAGACGAGATAGCTTGGCGAGTGTAACTGTAGTGGGGGAGGGATGCAATTCACCAACTCATCAGGGCAGCGATGGAAGTAGTAGTGATAGAATAGAGAAAGGGATGATACCTTATAGCAGATTAAAAGTAAAAGATGGGTCAATAATGAGTCTGACTGCCTCAGATTTAGCCCTATCAAGGAGATAAAAATACGAAGTTGCACCCCAGATGTGTGAGCAGTATTCTAAGCAGGGACGAATTAGACCTTTATAGATTTTGAGTACCTGTAAAGAGTTAAAAAGTTATGACGAAAATTAAATAGAGCCCACAATATTTTGGAGGCATATTTAGATATTTGGATTATGTGGTTCCTCTAAGACATGTTAGAGGCTATATGAATTCTTAATTTTATAATATAATTAAGAGAGCAAAATTCGTTAGTTTCTAAAACAAAAGGGCTATCAGGAGGAGAAAAATATAAAGAGATAGCCAGAAACTGTCTTGGAGGCATTAAATTTAACTAAAATTTGAGTGCCCCACTTAGATACCCTCTGCAAATCGGAGTTGAGAGTAGAAGAAAGAGTGATTGGAGACTGATTACGAGTAGCAGATGAAAGTTGTGAAGAAAAGGCAAAGGAAAAATGAAGGGTAGAATCGTCGGCAAAGGCGTGAAGAAGAGAGGAGGATAGGGACTGAACAAAATCGTTGATGAAGAGAAGAAACAGAGTAGGTGAATGTACAGAGCCCTGTGAAACACCACTGATAAAAGGAAATGAGCTAGATGTTGAACTGTGTCTAGTCAAAAAGAAAACTGGAAATTAGACAACAGAGAGAAGAGGTAAAGCCATAAGTAGAGAGTTTGACCAACACAACCTTGTGCCAGACTCTGTCAAAAGCCATAAAGATATCATGGGTGACAACAATGTATTCCCCATAGTTACTCTCAAAAGTTGACCATACATGACTAAGGACAGTTCGGTGTTAAGTCTTCCTTCAGTTACGGTTCTTTTTCTATGCATACAGCTACACTGAATATTCTTGAATATTCATTACACATCTTTTATTATCCCTTCACATCTGACAAGTCATTACACTCTCCATCTCTGTTTCTCTTTACTTTACGTATTTTTCGTGCCCCGGCCCGATGAGGGCTGTTTTATTTTATTATTTTTTGGCCCATCATGGTGTCACAATCATAAAAAAAAAATGGGACAGAAGGTCACCAGTGGATCTTGCACTGCGAAAACCATACTGGTGATCGTAGAACAGTGAGTTAGATTAAAAACATTTCAAGAAGTGAGAACTGAGCAAAGTTTCGAAAACTTTGGCGATAGCAGAGGTTAGGGTAATAGGTTAGTAGTTTGAGGGAATAGAGTGGTCACTCTTCTCAGGAACATGCTGCACAAGAGCACGCTTCCACGATGAAGGATAGATACTGGTTGAGAGAATAAGGCAAACAATACTGCAAAGCATGGGAGCCAGTTCATCTGCAAACTCCTAAAGGAACCTTGCAAGGGAAACCATTGGGTCCAGATGCCTTGTTTATTTTTAGCGAGCAAAGAACCTTGTGAATTTTACCTGAGTACGATGAGACAGAAGGTCACCAGTGGATCCCTCCATGTGAAAGATCAAACTGGTGATTGAAGATATGAGAGTTAGATTAAAGACGTTTCAAGAGGTGAAAATTGAGCGAAGTTTCAGAACTTTAGTGATAGCAAAGGTTAGGGCAATAGATCAGTAGTTTGAAGACAGCAAAGCACGGGAGCCAGTTCATCTGCAAACTCCTTGAGGAACCTTGCATGGGAAACAATTGTGTCTAAATGTCTTGTTTGTCTTTAGCAAGCAAAGAGCTTTATGAATTTGCCTGAGTAAGATAGGACAGAAGGTCACCAGTGGATCTGTAGTGGCATAGTGTATTTTCTTTCTTCATTTGGAGTGTTGTAGTGGTATGATATATGTCTTCTTTATTTATATATTAATGTATTTATTAATTGATATATATATATATATATATATATATATATATATATATATATATATATATATATATATATATATATATATATATATATATATATATATATATATATATATATATATATATATATATATATATATATATATAATATATATATATATATATATATATATATATATATATATATATATATATATATATATATATATATATATATTTTCACTTTATTTATTAATAATTTTGTTGTTGTTGTAAAGTGATCCCTTAATTTTGCTTCTTTTTGTCATAACGAACTGTACATTGTTTTGGTTTTCTGTTTTATGGTAACACTGACTCTGTATTGCCGCCTTTTTCGTGTAGTGTGATACTTTTGGTCTGATCATTTTCGATACATAAAAATTGATCCATAATTATGACTTTGGCCTATTTTGTTACCTTAAATGATATTGTGGTACTCTTGATATCTTGTCAGACATGAACTATATAGTTCTGTCTGACAAGATATCAAGATTACCACAATATTATTTAAGGTATTGAA
>JAXCGZ010006505.1:0-38062 GCA_037179515.1 Halocaridina rubra
CATAATTAATTATTTTATCTTTTTCATATTGACCAATTATCTCAAAAAAGTGTACAAGTATTTATATGGACTCTCAAGTTTTCATGTGTTTTAACTCACTATTTTAGTACATAATGTGTATGTACAGTATGTACGCATGTATACTATAGCATATGCGTTTACTCATCTATTACATTGTGTGTGAGTATGTATGTGTACTAAAGAGTTTTATGGCGTATGTTTGTGCATTTGCACTTTTCTGTGCGGACAATTGCCCCCAAGATAAGAGCCCTTAACTGTTAATGCAATAGCGGTCAATTTCGCCTAGATAATATTCAAACTGTAATTAAGAAATAATAAATGAAAACTAGTTTATGTTAATTACGGTTAGTAATTGATGAGTTGTAAAAAAAAAATAGAAATGTCATCTGTAGTAGCCTACTCATTATTAAACATTAAATATTGTCCTAAGGGCCAATCCTGGTATCAATTGTCTTGTGACCAGTTGTCCTAAAAGCCATATGTCCTGAGGCCAATTGTCCTAAATCTTCTTCTAATGGATCCTACCTCGATGTATGAGTATACTCACATAGTTTGGGGTGCGTGTCTATTTACCTCTTATATACTAACACTTATATCTCTCTAAATACTCTGAATGCATTTAGCATGGGTGTGTGCACTCTTGTATGTTTTAAGTGTGTGTGTGTATGTATGTAATTACCTAAATGTCCTTACGGGAAAGAACTCCATGATCTTAACTCCACGTCACCGGTATGTGTATGTAGTCCTGGTTTAGCGTGTATACCCGCTCACCCATTCTGGGAGTTTATTGCTAATATGTGCACTAAGCTTTTTCCTACTGTGTGTGCGTGTGTGTAAGACCTTGAATCCTATGAGGATAACAGCAAAAGCAAAGTTGCCGATGTCAAAATGGGATACACCTTCCTCTTCGTCCTATCTTAGGACCGCAATTAAAATCCACATGATAACGGCAGCAAGGCAACTGTATGTACATTTCTAGATACAGTAGTTTTTATCTTTTATATATCGAGGTTACAGTAGTTTTTATCTTTTATATATCGAGGTTACAGTAGTTTTTATCTTCTGTATATCGTGGTTTAAGAGGGACTAACCCTCTGCCTTCTGGAATACCTCTTACTTTTTATTCGTCCTAATGTTTTCTTCGTGCCCGGGCTCTCTATTGATGAGGGCAATTTTCTTGCCTGTCCCGGTGTCACACTCATAAAAACCTAACGTGACCTAAGTTAACCCAATCTATTGCATAATGCCCTCATGTATCAACAATGTTGCCATTATTTAGAATATATGCTTATTCAGCTGATACGCCGTTTATTTTTTTTTTATAATTACTTTATGATATTTAAATAATATGTGACTTTCGTTCATGTGAATTAATTATTAGCCAATATTGTGACTTTTCTGTTCCTTAGGAATACACAACTTTATAAAGAGTAAATTAATAAATGTTTCCACTTGAATAATATAAAGATTAGAAATAACTGCTCAGTCCCAGACTAGACTCCTAGGCCAGATTTCTTAAGCAGTGTAAACCTAGGATACCATATTGTTAGTTAGCTAGACACACACAAATGAATTTCATAAACGCATCTGACGTGGTTCTGTGTATGGTCAGGATCCCGTAAGGGATCCTAACCATACACAGAGCCGCGTCAGATGCGTTTATAAAATCCATTTGTGTGTGTCTAGCTAACTAACAGTATGGTATCCTAGAATAACACTGTTTAAGAAATCGGGCCCTAATGTCATATTTAATCGCTTAATTTTAGATGGAGGCAAAAATCAGATACCTAATTTGTGACTGAGGTTGAACGCAGGAATCTGTAATTACTAAAATGTTTATACTTAGCTTAGCTTCCTCTTAGAGCTAATGAAATATGAGAGGTACTTTATACATCCCAGCCGTCTTCTCAGTTAATAATAATAATAATAATAATAATAATAATAAAAATAATAATAATAATAATAATAATAGTCGTTGTTGTTGTACGTATAGCCATGGATGTTTTCATCCTTTGTTTACATTATACAGCTGACTTGAATACAGTAAATGATGACTCATATTTCGTTACTGTACAACACCCTGGAATATTACTTAGTTATCCATTTAATCACAGCAAAAGCCATGCCACATAAATTCAATGTTTTCATAATTCAATTTAAATGAAGGGAATCAATTGCAATTTATTTTTATGTTGATAATATTATCCAAAGAGTACAGCGTAGTAATGAATTGGATCGCAATGTAACGTCAACATGGCCATTCTTGGTTTGTTATTGTTGTCATTTCAGCTGATTGTGAGACATCGTCTTCAGAATTTTCCTTTGTTAATAACACGTGACACGATGTCTTTAACCTCCTCCGAAGACATGATTCCTCCCCTTTTTAAAGTGAACAGCAACAGCACCGAGTTGTACAGCATGAGAGATTGTTCAGAGCTGGAAATAAGATGTCCTTTGTGCAATCAGAAGAGCAAAGCGTTTTACTGTAAAGAATGTGTTAGAAATGGCGATTTTTATCATTCGAGGATGAAGTTACCAGAAAGGTAAGTGTATAGTGCAATGATTTGAGGTGTATCTCGTGACTAGGGCTATACATGACATATGGCACTTTGGCAACTCTTGTAAGGTATGGTCAGGTTGACTTCGTTAGGTAATGAAATGAAAATACAGATCAGTAAAAAATATCTAAAATAATTAATGAGTGATAATATAAATTATTAATTCGTTTCTCAATGGGAGGGGGCGGGCAAACTAAACTAAGCATACCAAACCTAACACAATAAATTTTACGATTATTTTCCTAAATGGTACTGTGAAAGCAAACCTGTAAGATTATTTGAGGTCATTCTTACCATTAGGGCCAAGCATGAATTGAGGTACTTTGGCACTCTTGTAAGGTGTTGTTAAGGAGTACCTGTAGTAATGATTAATTTTGTACTGTTAAGGCGTTTTCAAGTACACCATATCTTTTTTCTGACATACTAAAAACCTACACTACTTTTGAAGTAGCCGGTAGGGGTAGAGGATGGTGATATTCGTAATATTTTTTTAGAAAAATTGTATCTGAATATGTGAATATTAGTTTCCTAAATCAATATTATTATTATAGATATTTCATTACTAAAAGGAGAAATTGTATTTTTTTTAACTCTTAAATAGTTTGTGAACATAAGGATAAACGTTTACTATCACTCCCCAATATAAAAAAAAAATCTCATAAAATTTATTTGGTTAGATGTCATAATGTAAGTTCATACAAAAATAAAAATCGAGCTGATAATGGACATTATCGTATTTTAGTTGCTTTTTTTTTAAGGGTGTAAAAGGAAACATTTTCAGCATTAGTTTGCTAAGTGGTCACTAGGTGAGGACATAAAAGTAAGCGGCTAATTAAGGTCAGTACTTTCAGTTTCACGTATTTAACCAATAACCATAACCCCTTCCCCCAACTTAACTAAATACTTTCGACTTTTAGTATGCACTTATTCAGGTGGTTTTTAATGTGATTCGCTCAATTCTGAAATTCACTTCAAATGCAAGTAGTTACGGATCTTTTTCTATTCCTACATCTACACCGAATCTTCTTACATATTCATTACACATCTACTTTTATCTGATAAGTCTCAACACTCCCAATCTCTTTTCTTCGTGCCCTGGCGCGATGAGGGCAATTGTCCGGCCCCAGCCTGCTTTCACACATAAAAAAATAAGTAACTCCTTGATCCAGTCCAACAATTAAAGGGAAGTCATAGGAAAGTATTTTTAGTGTAGTGAGAAGGCATTCACGATAATGAGAGAGGTCAGAATCATTTCATTTACATAAAAAAATATACTTCAAAAGCAGAAATAATTTAACCTAACCTAATAAAGATGTTTCACATTTTTTAATCTGGAGCTTCACCCTCTCCCAGACCTTCATAATTATACATGCACCTTAAAACACTTATCAGTTAAAAGACACTGACCTTTTCAAGGTTTTGTACATAATAATCTCAAGGAATATTGTGCTTTGATGAGAAACGTATGGTAACGTACCTTTTGTATGAGTGCTACATACTGTGACAGTAAGCAACCTCACATAAGACCATTGCTTTCTATAATTTGTGCATATTCAGTTCAGATATCATATGAGTGCTGTATGAGTGCTACATACTGTGACAGTAAGCAACCTCACATAAGACCATTGCTTTCTATAATTTGTGCATATTCAGTTCAGATATCATATGTGGCTATTCATTTAAGTTTGTGTTTAAAAATATACCTTCATGACGGAGCTCCAACATAGTAGTTTTGCATATGTGTCTAGAGAGTATATATTCTCTGATTAATAATGAGTCTTAATGTCTTCTTAGTTCTATATAGTATTCCATCATTTTATATAACCATTTTATTACTGACTTGTCTTCTTTTAGGAAGTCAGTGTGATTGAAGCCTCTTACATTCACTTTGTTTTATTTACAGCAATTACACTCGCACTGTACAACTTCAAGTTGAATTACAGCAGAGTAGAATTTGCATTACTAACGTTTGAATCAATACAGTATGTGTTTCATAGTCTGTAATTGACAAGTTCACGGAGTTGTAATTGTTATTATAATTGAATGCCAGATGGGAAATCTTGTGTAATTGATATTGGTTAGAAATGGGTTCGGTTACTAGCCAGCGGTATGGGTGGTTAGGTGCTACCCAGTAAGGTGCCAAATGGGGAGTGTTGGGTTTTGGTACTGGCTTACACTTGGAAATTGTTACTGGTTGTGTGGGTGTAGGGGCTATTTAAGTAATTCCTAATATCTTGTTCAGGAAAGTGAATTATATTTACTGTCTGATCTGTGGCGATTGTTGGTATCTTCTACTACTATTGTTATTACAAGTTTTAAGCAATTTTTTTTTTTTTTTATCAGTTATTGCTCTGGGGGAGTTTGGCACAGTGTGTTCAATCTTAATTCCTTTTGGAGCTTTAGATATCTAGATCTTGTAAAGAAATGTAAGCTCTATAAATATGCGTATTTATAAGGCAAGTTACGTAACCTAATCTAATCTAACCCGACAATTTATAAGTGTTACTTTACATGGGGTTCTGGGGGTTACTTATCTTTACTAGATCCGGATACCTTTAAGCACCTGTTACTGTAACTATTTTGTAAAGTTGAGATTCCTTGCTAGTTTGTATTGTGGCGCACTATATCTCAAAGTGTGACTATAATAAAGAAATAATATAATTCTATTCTCATTGGAATAAGAATGTAAAAGCATTTGCTGGTATGGTTGTGAGACTTTGGTGAAAGAAATATCAATGTAAAGGTGAATTTTTTGCATTTGTGAAAGCTTTTATAAATCTTTTGAAGGGTGTGCCAAAGCAGATGTATTCACTTGCCATTGTTGAAAGAAAGTCAGTTACTATCAAGGTAGTTAGAGGGATGCCTAATCTCTTTGTGAGTTTCCTCAAGAATGCTTGGTTGGAGATTTGCAGGTAGTGATCAGTGCAGAATGTTCAATTATTTTGTTTTGGAAGTTATTTTATTCATTTACACTGTTGTTAATATAGATTTTAATTACGTTGGGTTACATTTTGTGTGCCTATGTAATTTGCTTTGAAAAACCTGTAAGAAAAGTAGCCTTATAATCACGCAACTTTTAAGTTGAGATGAGGGTTCGCGGCCCACCACTTAGGGAAACAATCACATCTGCCAAAACCAAAGTCCTTCCCAAGAAGGCACTGTCCAAGTCCTTCGTAGAAATGGGAGTATGTGACGTAAAGCTGATCACTATGTTAAAAGGGAGGAGTTCTTGGGAGATTCGATGTGGTTGCATAATTGTCTTGCTTCAACTTTTTATTGATTCTTTTTGATTGAATACTTTATATATAACATAAAATAATAATCATAATAATAATAATAATGCAACCCCTTTTTTATTTGTATGCTAACCACTGTAAATTTGAGTAAATTAGTACACCTTTAGTCTTTAAAAATTATTTTGCTCTGAAGCACAGCTGATCGCTCACCCAGCAGAAGAGCAGAAGAGTATAGTGATATCCATTTAATTATGTTTTAAAATATAGAAAGTGATTCTGATTAAATGAATAGTTCTAATGAAAGTTAAGACACCGAATGTGATGCTTTAGAGGAAAATTGATCACAAATTAGTATAGAGAAGACCGATACATTGAGTTGTGGTGGGGGTGGTGAAAATGCTATGAGTGCTGGTGATGATGGAGAACCAGTTGCTAGAACGAATAAAAGAGCGACTTTAATCCTTGTAGATGATCATGCTTCTAGTGAAAATGAAAAAGTTCATGATCCTGTAGTACTAAGTGTGCACTGAAAAGTGAGGAGGAAGGAGAGGTATCTTCCACCAGCATCACATAGTAGGGTGGAGAGTGTTGGGGATGGAGATGGTTCTTGTTTGCAGCAGGAAACTTCATCTTTGTCACACGGAATTTGGACAGTGACAGTGAAAATGAGCCTGATTTAGGAGCTGGAGAACTTTATTCATTTGGCAATATAGATAAAGGTGATGACAATGCATATGATACTTGTGTCTTGTGTAGAAAAAAGCGGGATCGGCCCTTTGCATTTGTGAGATGAGTGAAAGATGTCACAGTGCGTAGGTAGAGGGCGGAGGGTGAGAGTGAAACTTCCCTGGCACAGGGAGTCTTCTACAAGATTCGGAGCAAGTCTGTATTTGACACTAGTTCTTTTAGTGTTACTAATTCTTGTTCTGTGACAAAAACATCAGAAGTGGCTGCCTATTTTTTAGAGGGTTTTGAACCAAATATTATTATGGATCTAATTTTTACTGAAACAAATCAATATGATCAGTTTCGTAGAGAAAAAGAACCTGAATCTTCACCCCATAGTTGACTGGGTTTTGAAAGCATTACTAGAGAGGTATTACGTCTGATAGAAAGACTCTTTCCATAACTTCTTCCACCAATAAAAAATTTACAAAAAACCATGACGTATTGGTCATGTCTGCAATACTACAACACTAAGACCAAACAAAATCAAGTAAGCATATTATCTGTGCAAGGAGTGTGACACAGCTTTGTGCATTTTTCCATGTTTCATGGAATACCACACAGTCCGACATTACTAGACGTAGTTTAGTAAAGTGTATAAATTTGTATGAATTCCAAATGCGTGATTTAGAAGCCACTGATAATACAAGATTTATTATTTAGCTCCAAGAGCATGAAATTGTGAATTATTTCTTTTGAAAGTTATAAGAAATGTGAATAAGTTTTATTTTCAACAATTTACTCTAAATTTACTTTTATAAAACTTTGAAATATTATATATATATATATATATATATATATATATATATATATATATATATATATATATATATATATATATATATATATATATATATATATATATATATATATATATATATATATATATATATATATATATATATATATATATATATATATATATATATATATATACACAGTATATAATATAAAACATTCATGTTTTCTCATATGGTAATGTGCTTATTTGATTATTATTGGTCCCGAATGAGATTGGGAGTTGAATTAAATGTATAAAGAAAGCTATATGTGAGGTTGGGGGAAACTGTAATATGAACAGAGTGGCATTCAGATACAATGCGTTCATCCCTAGTATAGCAGATAAAAGCTGTAAGGTGTGTTTTCCTTTTAAGACCTTCTGTAGTGTAGTTAATAGCACCTTGGCATTGTAATTATATGACCTAGGTTCAGGTCCGGTCGGGGTAAAAATTATTCATGTTTTCACATATGGTAATGTGCTTATTTGATTATTGTTGGTCCCGTATGAGATTGGGAGTTGAATTAAATAAAAAAAATCTGCGATGCACTGAATCCGCGATAGGTGAACGTATCGTATGTCTGGCAGTGGACTATTGCTAGAATTTATAAATTCATAGACTGATTATTCAGGTAAAGAATGCCATATCATTGTAATGTTTATTATACAGGTATCTATATTCAGGAAGCAACACTGTTGAGTGGGTGACAATTATATATTTTTTTTTAATATTTTTATTTTTATCAAAACACTCCGCACTGAGGTCATCTATATTGTTTTGATACGTCGGAGGTAGAGAGTTAAAATAAAAATGTAATTATAAACATAAATATACAACAAAATGGAAATTTAAGTAACATGTAGTAGGTTGGCCCATGGCACCAGCCACCCATTGTGATACTACAGCTGAAGGAACTTTTGGACAAATAGAACTGTCCAGGACACTTTGATGGTAAGGCTTCCTTCAGTCAACACTGAATATTCTTGGATATTCGTTACACATCTCTCATTACCCCTTCACATCTGACTAGTCACAACACATATCATCTCTGTTTCTCTTTACTTTGTTTTCTTCATGCCCATGCCCGATGAGAACAGATTTCTTGATTTTTTTTTTGGGCGTGTCTTGGTGTCACAATCATACAATAAAATACTTTGCTTGTTATTTGTCATTAGCAATAAATTAGTTTTTCAATTTCATGATTTCTCCAAATTTGTGCTTTGGTGCATTTAATATTTTAAAAACTATTTTACTTTTCTATATAATTTCATTTGTTGCTGTCTTCTCTTTTTTCTTTTTCTCGACAAGTTGTTCCTTATTGGATCCATCTGGTTTAATGTTTTTGATTTTTTCCAGCTGGGATTGTTGTTTGGCTTAATAATAATAATAATAATAATAATAATTTATTAAGAAGATATTTTGTAATATTAGTGCACCATGGCTCTGAAATATCCCAGCCAGCAATAGTGCACGTAATAGGTATAGTATAGAATGCAGTATACACGTTTCTATATAAATACAGTACAGGCTATTTGTCTAACCTCATTTTGTCAAATGTTTACCATTTTGGAATCAAACATGAACACTATGCAGCAAAACAGCTACCATATGCATTAATAAAGTTTATAACAGATATTTTAGAAATTATATTTATTCTTTTAAAAAATTTTTATATGATACCATCGATTTAGGAACAAATTGTGAAGAAAAAATATTATGCATCATTTTCATAAAGCAAAGGTTTGTAATTGTGAAGAAATTCAAAACATATCCTCTACTGTATTTAAAAAATATGGGAATGTATCATTCCCAAGATGCAACAAATAGGGATAGAGAAATGGAGGGCTGACAATCATTTCTTCTCAGAATTTTTTCCTTCCATGAATCAGCTGATAGACAAGGTGAAGTTTGGTGGGGAAAAAAATAAAGTCCCGCTAACTTGTGTAGTTCATGAAAAATGATTCTGCGATGATATGTCTCTAGGCATGTACAGTAGTTAGAACCTGTTGCAGCTAAAGTGATAAGAATTCTATTACTCTATAAGATATAAACGGCTCATATTTATTTATTGTAGCAACAGAAATAATGCTCTTCTCTGTATATATTTCTGATACAGTAGAGTACAGTATTTTTCGTAATGAAATAGTTTATATACACAACTTGCCATGAATAGAACTAGTTGGAAAACTTCAAAACTGTATGGTTAGTATGCCTTGTGGCTGTTTTTTTGGACATGTATAGCAAGATTGCATAGCGTAAAGTAATACTGTACTGTAAATATTTTTTCTTACTTCGTAATATTTATTTACTGCACTTCTTAAACGATTGTATAAAATTTATTCAGGTTAATTATTTTTACTTTTATGTATTACAATTAAATATGATAGAAATATATTTTGCCCTATCTTGGTGTCACAATCATAAAAAAAATACATTGCTTGTTATATGTCATAAATAATAAATTAGTTCTTCAAGTTCATGAATTCTCCTAATTTGTATTTCGGTGAGTTTGATATTTTAAGAATTATTTTACATCTCTATATACTTTCATTTGATACTGTCTTCTCTTTTTCTTTTCTTCACCAAGTTGTTATCCTTGCTGGGTCCGTCTGGTTTATTGTCTTTGACTTTTTCCAGCTGGGATTTTTGCTTGGCTTAATAATGATAACAATAACTAGAATTATTGATAATAATTACTATGAAAATTTTTATAATAGAAATAATAAGAATTATACTAATAATGATGTTAATAATAATAATGATAATACAGTAATGAATAGTTGGTATAAGGTTTTATATTAGGACACATTTCAAAGCTAGTTACTACACAATTGATATGTAAACTTCTTGGCTCGGCTGGTTTTGAATGTGTACAAATATTCTTGAGATAGCAATAAAGAAGTTTATATTTTTTCTCTCAAGCCTGATACTCAATATCACTGAAGCCATCCTCACAGAATAATTTTTCATGAGCTAAGCAAGTTAGTTGGAGTTTATTTTTTCCCCACCAAACTTCACATTTTCGGAACTAATATATATATATATATATATATATATATATATATATATATATATATATATATATATATATATATATATATATATATATATATATATATATATATATATATATACTGGGTTATCGATTTACGTCAGAGTTCTGTTCATGAACTTTTATGTATCCCAAATTTTGATTAAGTCAGAACACATCTACATAAGCGCCTATGCTAATGCAGTAGTAAAGTTTCTCCCTTTTCCATGCATTTCGCTATATCTAATTTCACTTCTATAGTGATGGCTTTCCTTTTCCTCAAAGCACTGCCATCAAAAGAATCTGCTTTATGCTTGGGAGACATAATACCGACCAGAAATGATCAAACGAGAAGCAAAATAATTTATGGGATATGTATCGTAACTACAAAACATTGCAGCTCGAGGACAGTGTAGACCAAAGATCCCCTATATATATATATATATATATATATATATATATATATATATATATATATATATATATATATATATATATATATATATATATATATATATATATATATATATATATATATATAATATATATATATATATATATAATCAAGAAAACTCAGAAAGTCCAAAAATAGTACTGTGAATGCCCTTCTTTTTACTAGACAAGTACTCATCATACATAGTATACTCATGTATGTCATTTATATATTTTCCTTCTCTTTTTTGATCAGGTAAAGCTTACGACTCCCAGTATATTAAATAACCCGTATATTGTAAGGTTTGGTTAGGTTAGATAAGGGTAGATTGATGCCTAACCTAATCTAACCTAACTTAACCTAGCCTAGCCCTACAATTCACAGGGTTATTTACATATTTTTCTTTTATGATTGGGACACCAGGACGCGGACAAAAATAGATAAAAAATATGCCCTCATCGGGGCTGGGCACGAAAAAAAAGAAGAAGAGAGAAACAGAGATGGGGGAGTGTTGTGACCTGTCAGATGTGAAGGGATAAATTAATTAATTTACTTAAAGAGTTGATATCTTTGCTTGATCCCCCTTCCTTTAGTTATGAGCTTTTCCTGCTTACTGAATATACTGTATATATCTTGTGTTTTTTCTTTTCCTCTTCCTTCTGCTGTTTATTCTATAGTGTTTAGGATGGTTGTCCATCTTTTTCTTCTTCTTCTACTACTACTACTGCTGCAAATGATATTAAAAACAGTAATGAAGACTGAAGAGACTATTATTTACTTCCTAGCTGGAATTAGGTGCACATATATATATATATATATATATATATATATATATATATATATATATATATATATATATATATATATATATATATATATATATATATATATATATATATATATATATATATATATATATATATATACTGTGTATATATATATATATATATATATACTGTGTATATATATATATATATATATATATATATATATATATATATATATATATATATATATATATATATATATATATATATATATATATATATATATATATAATATATATATATATATATATATATATATATATATATATATATATATATATATATATATATATATATATATATATGAATAATTTTTTACCCCGACCGGGACTCGAACCTAGGATTTATGATTACTAAGTCAAGGCTCTACCACTACACCACAGAAGGTTAAAAGGAATCCAACCTTATAGCTTATATCTGCTATACTTAGGAATGAATGCATTCTAACTGAATGCCACTATGTTCATATTACAGATTCCCCAACCTCACTCGGGGGTTCATTTTAGCATTTAATTCAATTCCCAATCTCATTCGGGCCATGAAATAACCAAATAAGCACATTACATATGTGAAAACATGAATAATTTTTTTACCCCGACCGGGACTCGAACCTAGGACTTATGATTACTAAGTCAAAGCGCTACCAACTACACACCACAGAAGGTATAAAAGGAATCCAACCTTATAGCTTATATCTGCTATACTTAGGGATGAACGCATTCTATCTGAATGCCACTATGTTCATATTACAGATTCCCCAACCTCACTCGTGGCTTCATTTTAGCATTTAATTCAATTCCCAATCTCATTCGGGTCATGCAATAACCAAGCAAGCACTTTACATATGTGAAAACATGAATCATTTTTTACCCCGACCGGGACTCGAACCTAGGACTTATAATTACTAAGTCAAGGCGCTACCAACTACACACCACGGAAGGTATAAAAGGAATGAGATTGGGAATTGAATTAAATGCTAAAATGAAGCCACGAGTGAGGTTGGGGAATCTGTAATATGAACATAGTGGCATTCAGATAGAATGTGTTCATCCCTAAGTATAGCAGAGATAAGCTATAAGGTTGGATTCCTTTTATACCTTCTGTGGTGTGTAGTTGGTAGCGCCTTGACTTAGTAATTATAAGTCCTAGGTTCGAGTCCCGGTCGGGGTAAAAAAAAAAATATTCATATATATATATTTTATTTATTTATTTTTTATTTATTTATTTTTTTTAATTTTTTTTTCTTTACCGAAAATTAGTATCTTCATAATACCCCATTCCCCCACCACACTCTTCCCCCCCCCTTTTTTTAACTGCTTAGTTAAATACGTACTGCTTTTGGTTGTCACTGGAATATACCGGCATGATTATTCTCTCAGGGCTTACAAAGTCCCAGTCACCAACATTCATACGCATTTTGTTGCTGGGTTTGTTTTCTTGAAAACAGTGAGAAGCTGTGTGCATATGTGGATGCATGTATGTAATTGTATGCACATGGAAATTAAGTCTACTTGTCATATTATTTTTTGTCTCTATTTGGTATGTTGAGCAATTGTAAGCATACATACATTTATGTATGGGAATTTTTATTATGTACTTTAAGAATATAGCCATCTGTCTGTCTGTCTATTTATATACATACGGTAATCACTGGGCGTTAGGAAGGGGCTCCTGTATGTGTTCACCCACATTCGATTAGAAATTAATAATGACACAAATTCCCTTCCTCAGTGAAATTTGATGTTTTATATTAACGCATTTCCTCTGAGCTCAAGATCTTGGTTAATGAAGTTCCGGTTTTACGTCACGGACTCCCTTTTCAACCAAGGGCTTGGACGGTTGCCTTCTTGCGAAGGACTTGTTTTGGCAGATGTAATCGTTACCCTGAGTGCATGCCCTTGCTAACCTCAGACCGTGACGGGGCGCGAACCCTCGACCCGACGCCTCAGAGTCGCGGACGCTACCGCATGAGCCACGGCGACTACATCTTGGTTAATGAAGTAGAAGAAAGAAAAAAAAATTATCTTTGCTATTCTTGTATTTATTTTTTTTTTAAACCAGTTTATTTTGATTCGGTTTTTCCTGTTTTTCCACTCCCCCTTTCCCCTCCCTCCCATTTGGAGGGGTTGAAGAATATTTATTTTCCTGAAGTTTTGAGAAGTAGTATTCTGTATTTAATGATTTCAATAGTTGGCAGATTCTCTCTCTCTCTCTCTCTCTCTCTCTCTCTCTCTCTCTCTCTCTCTCTCTCTCTCTCTCTCTCTCTCTCTCTCTCTCTCTCTCTCTCTCCTCTCTCTCTCTCTCTCTCTCTCTCACACACGCACATGGACAAGGAAATGTTCAGAAATATTTATGTAACCTATGTGAGGCCAAAACTCGAATATGCAGCCCCCTTTTGGAATCCGCACTTGAAAAAGCACATAGCTAAGCTTGAAAAAGTTCAAAGATATGCCACGAAACTGGTGCCAGAAATACGCAATCTCAGTTATGATGAGAGACTGAGGGAATTAGACTTACCATCACTCGAAGCTAGAAGAGTGAGGGGGGATATGGTGACAGTCTTTAAATTCCTTCATGGTTATGATAGAGTGGATAGGGATCGATATTTTGATATGGCTGGCTCTAGAACTAGAGGTCATAGTTTGAAGCTTCGTAAGAAAACTTCTTCGCAGGATGTAAGGAAATACTTTTTCAGTGTAAGAGTAGTTGATACTTGGAATTTGCTAAGCGAGGAGGTAGTTAATGCTATCTCAATCCATAGTTTTAAGGACAGGTATGATAAGTATCACCAAGTATAAAATGGAACCGATCAGGAGACGGGAAGATACGAGCTTTGGGCTCTTTCCCGTAAACACAATTAGGTAATCACAATTAGGTAATCACAATTGTCCAGTCTGAATACAAATTCACCACGTGACATTGGCAGAGTGTTAGATATGAAAAGGTTTAACACTATAGTATGTGAAAATCTGTTCACGTACAAGATCTGCTCCACCTGGAATCAACTTCCAGAGAGTGCAGTCAATAGCACTATCGTAGATCTATTCAAAATATATCTAGACAGAATCCTTCACTTCCTCCCACATCAATGTGAGATGATTTAAACCACTCACTGTGGTGTGCATAGAAGTCTCCAGTATAGAGAACTTCGGCATGTGGGTGAGAAAATAAAAGGACTCATTGCAAGAGGACAGATTTTCAAAGAAAGACACAAAATCAGTGGAGTTTGGAGAACAGTAGCAGAAGCAATGGAATATAGTGATAGTGGAGAGAGAGATTTTTAGCCAGAGAACATCAAAGTCAGGAGATTCACGGTCCATGAGCCTTGCAATAGGAGTGTTATTGTTGCAGTATAGGCACAGACCCCACCTTTGGAATGAAAAGGAGAATACAGCTTAGAGTGAGAGATTTGAAATGGGTCAGTGGAAGAATGGCTTAACAGCTGGGTTTCAGATAGGAAAAGGAGGAGGTTGCACAGAGGAAAGATTAGAGTACAGGCCACGAATGTTGGAATAGTGAAGAATGTAAGAAGCAGCTCTATTAGGAGGTGCAAGGTTGAGGGCAGAACCATTACTGTCATCAGGCGTATCTACCCTCAAGCCAGTAGTGAAGTCGACAAGATCCCCAGAGATTCTTAGCACCCCTCTTTGCCGTGTACTTGGGGGCCATAAGCTGTGGACCTTCCATAAATATAGCAAATATAAGAAAAACAGAGGGCAGTAAGAAACAACTAGGGAGAGTGTTGTGACTTATAAAATGTAATGGGATAGCAAGAAATGTGTAACGAATATGTCAAAATATTCGGTGTAGATGTAGGCATAAGGAAAGAACCATTCTGAATTAAGACTCAACCGGAGCTGTCTGGACCAGTTCCAGTTGAATCCATAATGCCATCAGCCATAGTATTTCAACGGGCGGCCTTTTCCAAGTGAATTATTTCACCAATCTATTGCGCTCTTAGTTATGTCAGCCAATCTGACATAATGCTAGCCTCAATATTTTTTTTATGATTGTTACACCAGGACGGGCAAAAAAAAAAATAATAAAATAAAATAAAATAAAATAAAATAAATCTGCCCTCATCGTGCCTGGGCACGAAAAAAAAGTATAGAGAAACAGAGATGAAGGGTGTTGTGACTTGCCAGATGTAAAGGGATTGTAAGAGATGTGTAAAGAATATCCAAGAGTATTCAGTGTTGATGTAGGCATAGAAAAAGAACCGTAACTGAAGGAAGACTTAACATTGAACTGTCCTAGGCAGTCCTTACACATTCATGCATACATGCATATTTAAAACAAAGAGAAAACAGGGATCATCACCGTAAGGGCATTCTTCCCTACATACATACACATATACATGCATACGTATGTACATGCATACATATACTATATATATATATATATATATATATATATATATATATATATATATATATATACATATACTATATATATATATATATATATATATATATATATATATATATATAATATATATATATAATATATATATATATATATATATATATATATATATATATCAGCTATCTTTCTCTGCAAATACGCTTAAATAGAAGGATCTTCAGTTCTAGTTTCAATTTTAAGTGTAAAAACTACCTGTCCTCCTCTATAAAAGGACACTGTAAGAATGAGAGAGAGAGAGAGAGAGAGAGAGAATAAAATGGCGTGGATGTTTTTTGGGGGAGTGAATCTTTTCCTAATAAATTTTGGAAACATGAAACTTTACTTCCTTTTTTTTTAGTTTGGCGTATTTTGCATTCTATGTATCTGTATTTTAATATATATATATATATATATATATATATATATATATATATATATATATATATATATATATATATATATATATATATATATATATATATATCTATATATTATTGCATATTTGCATTTTATGTCCGGAAGAATAAAGTTCGGCTCTTTATTATCTGGAGCAACTTTTTTGGGAACTTGCTTAAAATTTAATCTCCCCCCCCAAAAAAAAAACTTTTTTGTATTATCATACCCCTTTTTGTGTGTTTATTCGTGTGCGTTAAATATTTATTTATTCATGTTTATTTATTTATTTATTTATTTTATTGCATTTATTTACTTCATTATTAACTTTTCTATGTATTTATTAACCTTCATCCAACTCGTTTAAGGACTTACGTCAGTAAATTATTTTTAATGATGAGTACTGTTGGATATGCAAGGTAGGTGAAGGAGAGGGAGATCAAAGCGTAGTTGGATGGATGCTGAGGTCTAAAGGTTTGTTGGGTAATGAGGTATGGGACAGAAACAAATGGAGAAAACTGGCCAGAAACATCGACCCCGCATAAAAGTGGGAAAAGATGTAGACGAAGAAGAAGAAGACTGTTAACAAATAAAATTGCGCAGAAATAGCGTGAAATTTTATCTCTCTCTCTCTCTCTCTCTCTCTCTCTCTCTCTCTCTCTCTCTCTCTCTCTCTCTCTCTCTCTCTCTCTCTCTCTCTCTCTCCTCTCTCTCTCTCTCTCTCTCTCTCTCTCTCTCTCTCTCTCTCTCTCTCTCTCTCTCTCTCTCTCTCTTTCTTAAGGAAAATATTCATATTTAAATAGATCAGCTCCTGAATCAGACCCTCGTGGTCCCCAAATCGCTCTCCATGCGGGTTTGTATCGAATCTCTTTGCCAGAACCTTTTCAGGGAAAGGGCTAAGAAGAGAATATCACCTAATCCCTTACCTTTTTAAAGGCTCTGGTGAGTACATTGCATGATGTGTGGGCGCAGTGGTGAGGCAGCATCTTCACGAGTCACAGGGCATCGATAAGGGCTAAAATATTCACTCCCGGCAGTCTCTCTCTCTCTCTCCCTTACACACGCACACACACACACACACACACGCTAAGCGAGGAGGTAGTTAATGCTATCTCAATCCATAGTTTTAAGGACAGGTATGATAAGTATCACTAAGTATAAAATGGAACCGATCAGAAGACGAGAAGATACGAGCATTGGGCTCTTTCCCGTAAACACAATTAGGTAATCACAATTAGGTAATCACACGCACACACACACACACACACACACACACAATAAGAAAACTTGTTTGCAGGATGTAAGGAAATACTTTTTCAGTGTAAGAGTAGTTGATAATTGGAATTGGCTAAGCGAGGAGGTAGTTAATGCTATCTCAATCCATAGTTTTAAGGACAGGTATGATAAGTATCACTAAGTCTAAAATGGAAGCGATCAGGAGACGGGAAGATACGAGCTTTGGGCTCTTTCCCGTAAGCACAATTAGGTAATCACAATTAGGTAATCACACACACACACAGAAGAAATAAACTTGGCTATAGAAAGTGAGTTCAAGGAATTTCTTGTTGCTCGCATAAATACTGGGTCAGAGAGCATTATAATAACTGTTGTATACAACCCACCAAGGAACCAAAATAGGCTCGAAGTTTATGAGGAAAGTCATATAGGTACTATTGAAGTCATAAACTCAGTTGTTAACATGGCACGGGAAAAAAAAATGTAGGATTTTGATTATGGGAGACTTTAATCATAAAGAGATAGATTGGATAAATCTTGACTCACACAGTGGTGAGGACTCATTCGGGGCAAGATTCCTAGATTGCGTACAAGGGAATTTCCTACACCAGCATGTAATGGAACCAACAAGGGCCAGGGGTGGGGATGAGCCATCACTACTTGATCTAGTGTTCACAGATAATGTGTTGGATATTGAAAAAATTGAGTATGTACCACCAATTGGAAAGAGTGACCACTGTGTGTTGTTGATGGAGTATATCATTGAAGATATTCTTCCGGAGAGTAGAGGCACTGAGGACATGAGGAGGAACTATCTGAAAGGAGATTACATCAAAATGAATGAGCTTTTTGCAGTTATTGACTGGAGAACCTTATTTTACAACAAATCTGTACAAGAAATGTATGACATCTTTTGTGAGAAATATGGGAAGATAGTAGATTGCTGCATACCTGTCACCAAAGTAGGTGTAATTCATGCCAGAGAGAAATGGTTCGATAATGGGTGTAAAAGAGCTAAGGAGTGGAGAGACAAATGCTGGAAAAGGTATAGGAGGAGAAAAAACATATATGCCTGGCAAACCTACAAAAGAGCAAGAAATGACTACCTAAGTAAAAGGAGAGAGGCAGAGAGAGACTATGAGAGGGACATCACCAGGAAGGCTAAAGAAAATCCCAAGCTTTTCCACAGCTTTATCAGAGGAAAACTGAAGGTAAAAGAACAGGTTTTAAGGCTAAAGAGAGCGGATGGAAGCGTCACTGAGACGGATGAAGAGATCTGCAAAGAATTGAGCAAGGAGTTTCAGTCAGTATTTACAGTAGAAAATACCCCACCCCCTCAGATTGCAGGGATAGAAGCTCAAGGGCCGGTATTAGAGAACATCAACCTTACAGCCACAGAGGTATGCAAAGCGCTGATGGATTTAGATGATCATAAAGCTACAGGTCCTGATGACATATCCCCTCATGTGCTTAAAAAATGCGCAAACTCAATATCAGTGGCACTAAGTATCATATTTAAAAAGTCACTGGAGTCAGGGGAGATTCCAAGATGCTGGAAACAAGCAAATGTGATACCTGTCTTCAAAAAGGGAAGGAGGGATACGGCTCTGAAATATAGACCAGTTTCCTTGACCAGCATAGTTTGCAAAGTTATGGAGAAACTACTAAGGAAACATATCTCTCTTCACTTGGAATCCTTCAACTTTTTGTCAGTGAGGCAACATGGCTTCAGAGAAGGTAGATCAACAGTAACAAACTTATTAGAATTTTATGATGAGGTAAGCCAAATCATACAGGAAAGAGAGGGCTGGGCAGATTGCATATTCCTAGACTTCCAGAAAGCGTTTGACACTGTTCCACATGGGAGACTTATTAGGAAGCTGCAATCAATGGCTAGAATAGTGGAAATGTTTTGGAATGGATAAAAACTTACTTAGAAGGAAGGGAACAGAGGGTTAGAGTAAGACACTCAGTGTCTGAATGGAGAAGAGTTAGTAGTGGAGTTCCACAGGGTTCAGTTTTAGGGCCACTTTTGTTCCTTGTATATGTAAATGACCTACCAGAGTCTGTAAATTCATTCATGAATATGTTTGCAGATGATGCAAAGATTGTGAAGAAAGTAAAAAACGAGAACAATGGTAGAGAACTTCAGGAGGATCTAAATAATCTGCATGAGTGGTAAGAAAAGTGGCTAATGAAATTCAATACTTCAAAATGTAAGGTAATGAGAATGGGTATAAGTGCAAGAAGGCCCAAGCTTGACTACTTGGTGGCTGGAGTACAACTTCAAGAGACAGAAAATGAGAGAGATCCAGGAGTAAACATACTGGCAGATTTGTCTCCAGAAATACATATAAATGGCATAGTAAGGGCAGCATATGCATTCTTATCAAATGTAAGGGTAGCCTTCAGGCACATGGACAAGGAAATGTTCAGAAATATTTATGTAACCTATGTGAGGCCAAAACTCGAATATGCAGCCCCCTTTTGGAATCCGCACTTGAAAAAGCGCATAGCTAAGCTTGAAAAAGTTCAAAGACATGCCACGAAACTGGTGCCAGAAATACGCAATCTCAGTTATGATGAGAGGCTGAGGGAATTAGACTTACCATCACTGGAAGCTAGAAGAGTGAGGGGGGGATATGGTGACAGTCTTTAAATTCCTTCATGGTTATGATAGAGTGGATAGGGATCGATATTTTGATATGACTGGCTCTGGAACTAGAGGTCATAGTTTGAAGCTTCGTAAGAAAACTTCTTTGCAGGATGTAAGAAAATACTTTTTCAGTGTAAGAGTAGTTGATAATTGGAATTGGCTAAGCGAGGAGGTAGTTAATGCTATCTCAATCCATAGTTTTAAGGACAGGTATGATAAGTATCACTAAGTCTAAAATGGAAGCGATCAGGAGACGGGAAGATACGAGCTTTGGGCTCTTTCCCGTAAACACAATTAGGTAATCACTCTCTCTCTCTCTCTCTCACACACACACACACACACACACACACACACAGGCACACACACGTACACACACACACGCAGCAAACACACACACCTTTTGGAATCCGCACTTGAAAAAACACATAGCTAAGCTTGAAAAAGTCCAAAGACATGCCACGAAACTGGTGCCAGAAATACGCAATCTCAGTTATGATGAGAGGCTGAGGGAATTAGACTTACCATCACTCGAAGTTAGAAGAGTGAGGGGGGATATGGTGACAGTCTTTAAATTCCTTCATGGTTATGATAGAGTGGATAGGGATCGATATTTTGATATGGCTGGCTCTAGAACTAGAGGTCATAGTTTGAAGCTTCGTGAGAAAACTTCTTTGCAGGATGTAAGGAAATACTTTTTCAGTGTAAGAGTAGTTGATAATTGGAATTGGCTAAGCGAGGAGGTAGTTAATGCTATCTCAATCCATAGTTTTAAGGACAGGTATGATAAGTATCACTAAGTATAAAATGGAACCGATTAGGAGACGGGAAGATACGAGCTTTGGGCTCTTTCCCGTAAACACAATTAGGTAATCACATCAAATTCAGTGAGTGAGGAAACAGTAAATGCTAACTGCATTCATAGTTTTAAGGACAAGTATTATGTCAGTGATATAAAAATGAAGCAGGCCAGCAGACGGGGAGTTACGAGCACAGGACTCTTTCCCTCGAGCACAGTTAGATAAATACAGTTAAACCCACAAGTACACGCGCACGCACGCACAAACACATGCATGACCCAGAGGCTCATGAATATCAATTGGTGTCAGGGACAGGACTGGATTGTTTTAATATACACAAAAAGTTGCTCTTGCACCTAGTATTGTTAGGACGCTTTCACACCAAAGTGGCACGTCGCACGTGGCATGTCAAGTGGCACGCTACTTGAAAACGATCATCTCGAAATATATGAAATCTTTCACTTAGAAGTGGCTTCGCAAGTCGCACGTGGCACATGGGAAGTGTCATACTACATCTGTGTGAAAGGTTTCATATGTTTCCAGATGTTCGTTTTCAAGTGACGTGCGACGTGTCACTTTGGTGTGAAAGCGGTCTTAGATTCTACCTTCTGTTGCAGTTGCATGACTAGATAGTAAATTAAAGATGTTTAAGTCATTAATTTTTTATTATATTTTTAAGTGTTTCGTTTTTGAAGTACTGTACTGGGGAACTGTGTGTACGTGTGTGATTATGTATATGTATGTATGTCTGTATATATGTGCGCCTCTAAAATGACTTACACAGTATTTAATATTAGACAGAACGGGAAAAAAAACTTTATGAAGAAGGTAAATAATAATAATGATAATAACATTGATAATAATAATAATAATAATGATAATAATAATAATAACCACAGCAACAGTGATAATGTTAATAATTAAATAATAATATTGCTTGAAATAACTTCTATACATATATCTTGTTTTATGAAACCTTATAATTTTTATTTAAGTCTGAGAATTTTTTTATTACCGAAAGTGTGCTCGCGGGCGTACACGAGCAACCGCTGGCGTAAGCAAGATGGCGTATAAACAAAAATCCGTAAGAATTTTTTTTTTTATGTTTGTGATACCAGGACAGGCAAAAAAAAAAATAATAATCTACCCTCATCAAGCCTGGACACGAAGAAAACATAAAGAGAAACAGATGGGGAGTATTGTGACTTGTCAAATGTGAAGGGATAATAAGACATATGTAAAGAATATTAAAATAAGAATAAGAATAAATATATCTTTGCCAATTTGCTAATTTATAAAATATATGAAGAAAATGCATATACATCTCTAAGTCCTCAATACTTCGACTATTCTTTCAGCCTGTCCTTTTCCTTTTGTGTTTAATTCCCTTATTCTACCTTAGCCTTAACCTTCTACTTTTTCTTCGTTTGTATGTGCTCTTCGGGCCCGGGCATGATGAGGGCAGCTTTCTTGCCAGTCCCGGTGTCATAATTAAAAAAAAAAAACCTCTTGAAATACAAATTTGCCCGCAGTCACTCGCAGTCGTCCGTGGGTGCGTGCGTTGGCCATGATCATCTTGGGCCTTCCTAGATGGTTCTAGGACTGTTCGCCGTAAGACAAATAACCGTACTAACTTAACCTAACCAATAAATGTCCTTGCGGCGAAATATTTGTCTTACGGCGAATTGTCCGGACTCGTCCCCAGCAGCTAGGTAGGACATTTTTCCTAGCTTGGCTAGGTGAGTTTTGTTCGAATGCAGATATATATTGACTCTCTCTCTCTCTCTCTCTCTCTCTCTCTCTCTCTCTCTCTCTCTCTCTCTCTCTCTCTCTCTCTCCTCTCTCTCTCTCTCTCTCTCTCTCTCTCTCTCTCTCCTCTCTCTCTCTCTCTCTCTCTCTCTCTCTCTCTCTCTCTCTCTCTCTCTCTCTCTCTCTCTCTCTCTCTCTCTCTCTCTCTCTCTCATTTATAAAAACATAAGTACTCTTGAATAGACATAATTTCAATTCTTAATTAAAATAATACCTGAGGTGCGTTTTCTTCATTTGATCACAAGACTTGATTTGGATCGACTCCTTTCTTATTATTTGGCAATTATTAGTTTTGCTTTCGGTTAAGAGCCCAATCCACGTATTTCCACGTCTTCTGGTCGTTTTGAATTAGTATTCACTCTCACTTATGTCTGTCCTTAAAACTATGAATGCATATAGCGTTTACAGTTTCTCTCCTCAGCGAATTCCAATTATCAACTGTTCATATCATAGAAAATACCTCCTTATATCCTGTAAAGATTTATTTTTACGAAGCTTCAGATTATGACCTTTAGTTCTGGAGTCACATATATCAAACACTGTCAACATATTACCCCCCCCCCTTGTAGCTTTTAGTGGTTATAAGTCTAATTCCTTCAGCCTTTCCACAAAATTGGGATTTCGTATCTGTGTGATCATAGTCTTTTGGCATGTCTTTGAAATTTCCCCAGTTTGTTGATATACTGTTTTCCATTTCGACCTCCAGGGAGGTGCTTCATATACAATTTTAGGTCTCACATAGGGCATATATATATTTCTGAATATTTCTTTATCCTTATGCCTAAGGGCTCTCCATTTGTTTGTTCAGAAAGTGTACACTACTTTTACTGTGTCATATATATATATATATATATATATATATATATATATATATATATATATATATATATATATATATATATATATATATATATATATATATTTACGTTGACAAATCGCACTTATAAAGCTCTCTTGCCCATTCTCATTACTTTGCGTGTTGGAGTATTGAATATCATTAACCCGAATCTGACCGGTCATACTGAGTATTTAGGTGTTTCTAAAGTTCTCCACCAGTGTTTTCGCTTTTTACTCTCTAACAATCTTGTATCATCTACAAGTATAACGAAATATGCATTTACAGACTCTGGCAAATCATTTACAAATACTGTGTATGGATCCCTGCAAAACTCTGCTTACACTCTTCTTCTTCCAGATAGACTTTGTAAGTCTTACTCTTGCCCTCTGCTCACTTCCTTCTAAATGGGTTTTTATCCACCTCAAGAACGTTCCAAATGTTTGAAATTATTTGCAGCTTTGTTATAGATCTCCCACGTGCACCTGTATCAAATACCTTCTGAAAATCTGAGAATATGCAATCTTTTCAGCCCTCTCTTTTGCAAGACGAGCCATCTCTTCATAATATTGCAGCACGTTAGTTAGTGTAGACCTTAATTCTTTAAGCCATGTTGCTTCATATAACCCTAATAGATTCCAAGTGAAGAGGAATATGTTTTCTCAATAGTTTCTCCATAACTTTGCAAACTATGTTTGTCAACGAAACTGGCCTATAGTTTAGAGCGCTGTGTCTCCCTTCTTTTATTTTGAAGTTTAGTACAACGTCCACTTATTTCCAGCATCTTGAAGTCTCCTCAGACTCCAGCAGATTTTCAAATATAATACACATTGCTACAAATAATGGTGCAGTCCATTTCTGAAGTACATATGGGGGATATATTATAGGGTCTAAAGGCTTTATGAGCATCTAATCCATCAGTGTGCTGTGTACTTATTTAACTAGACAATATCCTTTTAAGACTGGCCACTGTTTTCCCATCTCTGCAATACTGTAAGAATCTCTAACTGTAAACATCGACTGAGACACAGGGATATATCACCAGGGCTTATGGCTTTATGAACTTCTAATTCCAACAAGTCTTTACGTACTGTACTTGTAAAAAGAGGATGTATTGTAATACTGTTCCATGTTTTCTCAGTTCTGCAGTACTTGAGATGGTGTATTTTCTACTGACTGAAACTCCCTAATTAGTTCTTCTTGGATCTTCTGTGATAAATTTTTACGTATGAAACACCAAGGTAACTACGGATATATTGCTGCTATTGTGCATAATATGACTCGGATGGATGGGTGGGTTTTTCAATGTCACACTTAGGTCAAAGACTTTCTCCTTGTTTGGTTGGTTCTTATTACCGTTGTGAAGAAGGTTTATATTTGCTAAGTCACTGGCAAGAATATGAGATGCGTTATAAAGTGTTTGTGTGTGTGTGTGTAGTATTTCATGTTGCGTATATGTGTGTGCTTACTTATACATGTGTGTATTTTTTTTACATTTTTATTGAGTTTTTTCGGATTTCTATGTGTGTATTTTATAGTCGTGTTTAGAATGTGTGTTTTATTAATATATACTGTGCGTTTTTATTTTTATATGTATTTATTCGTATTATTATGTATGGATTCTTGTTAGTATCGTGTTTTGTGTTTTATTGTACTGGTGTTGTGTGTATTACAGTATTAGTGTCTGTTTTTCTTCTATGTATGAATTTTTATTGTGTGTTTAGTTTATATATTTGTGTGTTTTATTAGACATGTATTGTGCATACTTATTAGTATCTTTGCTTATTTGCAGTATTATGTCAGCAGTCATTTCATAATGTATTTAATATATATAAGTGTGTATATTTTATTATCCACATAATGTGTGTGGTTTTTATTCTTAGAATTTTTTTTTTACTTATTTGTATGTAATTATTAAGTAATTGTGTCTCTTTAAATTTGTATGTTTTTTCTGGTTAATATTTATGTTCCTTCTTTTATTAAAACTGTATTTTTATTATTTTTCTATTTATTTTTTAGTAATTAATTTATTGCGATGCGTAATTAATTTTATAATCATATTAGCTTCATTATATATTATTTCTTAATTGCGTGTTTTAATTTGATTATATTTGTATGTTTATTATAATAATTTATACGTATTTTTCCTTTGGTTTATGTTGCATAGGGAAAATATTTTTTTAAACCTGTACGATTGAAATTATTATTATTATTAGTAGTAGTAGTAGTAGTACTACTACTATTAATAGTAGTAGTAGTAGTAGTAGTAGTAGTAGTAGTAGTAGTACAGGGTATTAGTAGTATTTTATTATTACTATCGTTATGATTATTATTATTGTTGTTTCAATTATTGTTGTACAAAGTAAAATACCGAAAGTAGTCAAAGTTATCTATAAGTCCAAAGCTCATGAAGAATTGTGACCAGACTTTACACTAAATACTAAATTATAAACAATTTAGTAAAGAAAAGATAACCTGAACAAAGAATTAGAACCTATAAAAATTTCACATCCCAATCTACGAGCACCATATATCCTTAGCACTTTCAAGTCACAAGGCACTTATTCTCAGAGGTCCAAAGTTTCCATTTATTTAACTCTTGAAGAAGGTTTCATATCCCCCCCCCCCCCGAGTGCATGTGATAGGAGAGATGACGAAATCCAGTTGTTGAAAATGAGGCGGTCTGTCCGTAATTTAGGAAATTAGTATATGGTGTGAGAAGGGATAGGGTGCTATAGGAGGCAGAGGTGTGTTATGGAATTTACTTATGGTATGGGAAGGGGATAGGGTGCTATGGGAGGCAGAGGCGTGTTATGGACATTACATTTGGTGTGGGAAGGGGATGAGGTGCTATGGGAGGCAGAGGCGTGTTATGGAATTTACGTATGGTATGGGAAGGGGATAGGGTGCTATGGGAGGCAGAGGCGTGTTATGGAATTTACATGTGGTGTGAGAAGGGGATAGGGTGCCATGGGAGGCAGAGGCGTGTTATGGAATTTACGTATGGTATGGGAAGGGGATAGGGTGCTATGGGAGGCAGAGGTGTGTTATGGAATTTACATTTGGTGTGAGAAGGGGATAGGGTGCTATGGGAGGCAGAGGCGTGTTATGGAATTTACGTATGGTATGGGAAGGGGATAGGGTGCTATGGGAGGCAGAGGGGTGTTATGGAATTTACATGTGGTGTGAGAAGGGAATAGGGTGCTATGGGAGGCAAAGGGGTGTTATGGAATTTTCATTTGTTTTGTGGAACGGGGATAGGGAACTATGGGCGGCAGAGGTGTGTTATGGAATTAACATATGGTGTGACTGCTGTGGGAGGGGAATCGGTATAAAGTGAGTGCTATGGAAGACAGATTTTGTTACATGTTTTGGTATTAGCATTGGGTGTGGGCATGTGGGAGGTGAATCATAAGTAGCGGGTTTCTATCTAGGGGTGCTATGGGAGGTAGAGTTTTTTTTTTTTTTTTTTTTTTTACACACACCAGAACGGGCCAAAAAAATAATAGAATAAAACAGCCCTAATCAGGTCTTAGCAGTAAGAATACATAAAATAAAGAGAAACAGAAATGGAAAGTGTAGTGACTTGTCAGATGTGAAGGGATAACAAGAGATGTGTAATGAATATCCAAGAATATTCAGTGTTGATGTAGGCATAGAAAAAGAACCGTAACTGAAGGAAGACTTAACATCGAACTGTCCTGGACAGCCCTATTTAAGTTCAAAAAACCTTCAGCTGTAGTATCAGTATAGCATTAAAACGTTTGCTTCTTTTAATGTCACTGCCTTCCATTGCACCATTTGATAATAACTCACAATCTCCTGATGCCTCTGCCTCCCATAGCACCCCATGATAGAAACCCACTACCTTCTGATGCCCCTCCTTTGATGCCTTCACCTCTCAAAGGAACTCTTTCAATTTCATTTCATGCATTACATTTGGTTATGTTTATTTTTTTAATTTCATAATTATTGTCTGGACTCTGATTATACTATGAATTGGTCAAGGTGATTGTCCAGTTCATGATATGAGCAGGAATATAAATTGAGATATAATACATGCAAACAACACATGTATTAAATTTTTGTTCTGTCTGCTGTCTGTATGCCCGTATTTTACTTTGAGAAGGTGACCAGTTGAGGTTATGAAATTAATAAGCACTACATTTCTATTTTTCATATTGTGTTCTTTAATGGTTTCTTTCCTATCATATATATATATATATATATATATATATATATATATATATATATATATATATATATATATATATATATATATATATATATATATATACCAGTAAAATTTGGAAAACATTATATACAGTATTACATTTGATCCATAGACGTTTCTCGGAAAATGAGAAAAAAATGTGTTAAAGATATTTGTATTATAAATATATATAAGCTTAAATTAATAATTACACATCATTCATATCAAAACTTGGACAGTAAGTAAACAGAGATTTGACTAATATATTGTAAAATAACACACACCTGCCTGCACACATATATTTACAACTTGTTTTATACATCAATCTGCAATTTAAAATTATTATAATTGTTGGTTTCATTGTCATGTTCATTAGATATAAATACTAATAATTCGATGGAAAATGTTCGTAGCTTAGCGGAAAGGGGCAGAGGGTTGAGTTTTCTTTTATCACGAGTTTTAGTCGTAAGCAGACAAAGCCAGTCTGTAACAGACTCCAGCCAGAAACACCTCTCCCTTAGGGCAGATGACACCACTTGCTCCTGGTCTGGATGTAGGTATGGGCCTTTCTTGTTCGGAGATGTGCGAATAATTCCTTCTACAGCGTCCTTGGCTGTCACGCCAAGATCCTCTTTGACATGTTCTAGGTGGGTTAAATCTGAATGGCATCCTGCATCGCCCTTGGCCGTCTCTGATACCACCCTCCGAACAATCACGAAGATTGGGCAGGTTAAATATACTATGAACCGTTGTTTCTAAAAGGCAGAGAGGCTCCATAAGTATAGAGTCTATGGCTAAGATACCTGAGGTGCAGGGACCTTTGGTCCCTATAGTGTAGCAAGTACCCCCAAGTGTTCCAAATTCTTTCAAAGAAACGTCCTGAACTTGGCATTTCGAATCTAGCATGACCATTTTTTGAGCTGGGCATGGATTAGGAACACATTGAGCTGTACCTCTGCCATTGTTGTCCATAACCTGAGATCCATGGGAAATATGGTTTATTATATGAGTTCGTGAGGTTAGATTTATTGTTTCTAACTTTTTCACTTGAGCTTGTAAATCAGTTAAATGCTTAATTTCTAAGGTATTTAATTTGTTATTGAGTTTTGGTTTTGATTTGGAGTCTTTAAAGTTTAATAGCTGCCAGAATTTTATATTACTGTACCTTGTAAATTGTTAGGTTTGGTCAATGCCTAATTTAACATATGCTAACCTAACAACTTAGTGTGTTTATAATGTTCTGTGGGTTACTCATCTTTACAAGATCCTTTGATTTTTTTAATATCATGCATGAAAAATGGCCAAGAATTTAACATTAAAATTTTACTGATGGAACGATCCAGTATAAATATATTTTTAAGAGCCTCACCTTAATTATTTGTCCAGGAGGACAAGGGCCCTGAGAATAAGGCTCATAGCATGCATTTGTAAGGCCGTGGTAAGCCTTGCCAGGCTCACAGTCGCATTCAGCATTTCCGTATTCATTAGTCAGGAGAAACTGTCCTTGAGGGCACATTGTGTCATCATGGTTCTTGTGACACTTATTTCCCGCCATCAGAACTTCATCTTTGCCACACGGTCTGGGGTCACATTGAGGTTCCACTGCAATAAAATTGGAATAAAAAAATCAAGACAAGTTAAAAGATTATGTGCTAAGTTGTTTTGCTTAGTTGTTTTACTTAGAAACCATACGATACAAACCTGTTCTTGCCTCTACTCATGCCAAGACTCAGAGGGCAGTGGTTCCACGCATGGTTCCACAAATGGTCTACAGTTTCATGTGTAATGCCTGAAGGCTAGGCAGGGGTTATGCAGTTACAGATAACATCATTGTCCGTTGTACATCCTTAACATTACTTAGTGAAATTGTTTCATCTCTCACCATGGAAAGAGATGGGGTTTGACCTTAGTTTCCTTTTTATGGCAGAGCAGTCTTTAACCAATAAGTATTATATGAAGATATAAATAAAAATTAATGTTTATATTTATTATGTTATTCAAGTGTCATTATTTTCCCTTGGAGGGGCATGCAAACAATACCTCCTCCTAGGTCCTCAGTGTGTCGTAAATTCAGGGCATAGCGAGTGAATAGAATCCCTTTTTTGTATTTTCCTCCCACAAACAGTCAAGGTTTTACTTTTACTCAGCCATCCTCCTTATAAGAGGGAATAAGGTTTTGTATATATATAGAAGTGTCTATTTCAGTAAAATGACCTACTCAAGATTTTCCACCATCTCTAATAACTTAATACAACTTAATAACAGCCATGACTTCATTAATTTGAAATATTTTATCTACATGATTATTCACTTATGAATACATCAGAAATAATTAAACTGAAGACAGTTGTCCATCATCTACAAAGTCAGTTGGTTTCACGACTTCCCTCATAAGTCAGAAATCGCTTATGTTCAAAACCCTTATACTGTATATACGTTTAAATATTTTGAATATTTCTTATTCCTAACTCCCAGCATATGTCAAATAATATCCAAATTACTTTAATGACTTACGTTGTACTTAATACAATTTAAAATTTAGGCAGTACAGCAGTTACTATTATCTATTTTCAGGGAAATATATATTTTGAATTTTTGTTTTACATATTTTCATACTGCATATATTCAAAATAGCGTCACTGAAAATCTCTTTAGAAAAGGGACACTTGAATATTGATCTAGAGCGAAAATAATATGAGTAGATCTGTACTTTTAATATCTTTAACCAAATTTTCTTCAGATAATAAACTTTTGGCTTTGAGAAGGATTTTGTTGAACAAAAATTAAGTTCCTTGTTTACTCAGTTTGCGAGTAACGTACTTTATTTTGCTACAATAAAATCCTTCATTTTGGGGACCACAGCAGGTCCATGGATAGAATACTTAACATATGAGTAAACAGACCCATGATCCAGCACTCTGTGGGCATTAGGAAGGGCACCTAGCTTTAATTCCCCAACTCCAGTCTGTGTCCACCCTCATTTTGGGGATTAATAGTGTTACATGAAACGTAAACTTGCATTTGGTTACTCGGTTTCTCCTGTTATATTCCTTCTAGGTCAGTGTAACCATCTTATCTATATACATTTATTGGTATTAGAGATCTATAATTAAATATCATACTTACCCTTGACTATATAGTAAAAACTCTAAGATGACAAATGCTTATTAAAGTAGCATTTTTCACCGTATTCTTTATTTACAGAAAATAAGTAGAATATATTCTCTTGTGGCCGGATGGGTTCCAGTAGAACTCAGATCTCTAGGTTAATATTTTCAATTTTATTGCATTTTTTTAATATTATTTGCCCTGCCTTTAACAGAACTACACTTGTACACTAATATAATGGACAAAACCTTTAGATTTTTATAAATTATTGAGATTTATTTGGGGGGTATTAATGTACTGCTACGCCAGTTAGGGTGAGTCAGGTTAGGTTGTCATTGGATGTTGCTAATTCTCTCGTGGTTTTACTAGTCATTTCCTTTGCAAAATACCAATGTTTCCTGTCAGATTTCAAATGGAAAGCCATTTCTACCATATACTTAATGGTTTTTATTAAAACACTATCTTTATTTATTTCTTTATTTCATAAGGTTTCATACAAAGACAATTATGCATTTTTTGTTGCACATTCTTCTAAGGTATAGTTTTCAGTAAGCTTGGGTGAGCCAGGCAGGATGGTAGGGGGAATTGTGGCAACCCTTTATCCCCACTGGAGCTGAGAGAAGTGTTCGAGACATGTTTGGCTTTTTGTGAATGTGTGCTTTGACTCGGCCACTTCCCTAAAAATGGGGATTACACCCTTTGTATATGTATCTATGCAGTATCCTCCTACTTAAGCCGGGGCTAGCTAAAGATAATAAAAAGATATTATTTAAACTAAGTCACTCAAAAGTCAGATTTGCAATTAAAAAACGTAAACTTATGAATGCTGGTGGACTTTTTTTCTTTTTTGGGGAGGAGGAGTCTTTTCATATATTGTTTGTGAAAATTTCCTCACAACTGGAAGCATCGGAATGTATTCTGTACACATTTTCATATAGTACAGTTGCTACATAGGATCTAGACAATATCCAAAAAAATAAAACCGTACGAAATATAATGAAGCCAGTGAAAAGAGTAAGTTTATCAAAATATTTTTATAATAAAAGGTTTTCACTCCTTATTATTGCAGTAATTGCTCTTCCATTTACACTCTGTTCAGTAAAGTTTTACTTAAAATATATGGTTTATAATAAATGGTCGGTTGACATTATGTAAATATATTTGTATAATAGGTCATTCTCCTTCTTTGCTGTGTGAACACTATATTTAATTCTAGCAGAATAATAAATCAATATTTACAAAGTTAAACCATTGTAAATACTACATTGGAAATACAGTCCAAATCTACATCTAACAACTCGTTCATGTAGAGGAAAATTGACTTAGAGCTCGTAGACGGTGAATAACAAGCGTTTTAAGAGTAATCAAAGCATCTCGTCGCATGGGTCATCATGTAAATGTATATACATTGTTGTGCCAACATTTAATGTTTAGTGTGACCTTTGTGTATTGAACAAATGTGAAGTAGAAATTATATTAGAAAGTGTAATAGATATTCCACTCTAGGGAGGAGCAGGTCATGACTGACCTGTAGGCAAGTGAATATTTCTTGCCTGTGTTTTAGTGTTTGAGCTGGAAGTGCATGTTTGGCGTAATTATTGCAGGTTTTTTTTACCACTGAGCGTGATATTCTGATTAAGGGAAAAGTTTGATTAACCGTTCTCAAAAATGTCTAAAATTGATTAGTATATCTCTCAGTGTCTGAATGTGAAAAAACATTTTGTGGGTCTGCATCTTAGGTAATTGTAAAAGCTGATGACAATGTTCACATAGTCAAGTCTTAGCTGCTCTAAGGTTTAATTTTTCAGCTTCCCTGATATTGATACTTGCTGATCCTATTGTTTATTATCCAGAGACTCTATAACAAGCTCCTCCTATCATTATCATGTTATTAGGACATAAAGAGGTGCCTTCTTCCAAACTTGAAGGAGAGAAATGTCCTCTACATCTGCCCTCTTGATCTCTAAGGGATCCTCTGTGACATTTCCTTGTATCAGAAATCCTGAAAGGGACTCGGCATGTCCCTGATTCATCTATGCTCTCGCCAATGGGACACTGATTATGGAGACGACTAAAAAGTGTATGACTATCACTTTCGAGAAAACATGCAGGTTCTAGCAATACTTGGTCAATGGCTAAAACACCGGTTACACATGGGCCTTTCTCTCCCAGAGGATAACACGTTCCTCTGCTGTTGACATGGCATTTTGAGTCAAGTTTGACCATGTTTTCTCTTGGGCATGGATTCGGTATGCACTGGGCTCTGCTGCTTCTATAGTCATCCAACACCTGCGGAGTTATGCAAGCTAATATTTAGGCAGTATTTATTGATAAACAGTATTCGTTGATTCATGAATGTCTTAATATTTTGTTTGCACTTGATGAAACTCGGAATATTCTTGGCATAATAATCTTCATCATCATTTAAAAATAAAATCCCACCACCTCCACCAAATATACAATCTTACCTTGTATATTTCTCCTGGAAGACAAGGCCCTTGGGAATATACCCTGTAGCATGCTTTGCTGGGGCTGTGGTAGGCTTTGCCAGGCTGGCAATCACAGTATCCATTTCCATGTTCGTTGTTAATGAGGAACTGTCCAGATGGACATGCATTTGTGGTTTTCAGCGAGACACAACCTCTCCCACTGAGGAAGGCTTGGCCTGTCTCGCATGGCCTTCGAGCACAAACAGTCTGATCTAGAATGGTAACCAAAGAGAGAGCATATATTATTTTTAATATTATTTTCCACTTGTCTGGTTTTGATGACTTACTGATTCCCTTCACGTATGTTTCAAATGAGGGTCTTAACCTAAATCTGTGAATCTTTAAGATTTTTTTTGCTTCCATTATCATATGAAGTTGTTCATTTATATTCCAGGCGGAAAAATGGGCACATTTTGGAGTAATGTTGATGATGCATTAGCATCAGGTTCAGAGCAAACCTTTCTGTTGATTTCAGCTAAAATGCTTTGTTGTAAGGCTTAATTTTTCATCCATTATTCTTGCTCAGACTGAATGCTGCTGTCAGTATCTTGTAGTATGGACTTTCTTGACCTTAGAAATATTTCCAACAAGATGGAAATTACTCTCCCCATTTGCAAAACTGGCACTGTTTATTGGCATTGATTTTTTAAAAATTAATATCTTTATCACAGTTTATCTAAGAATTCACAAGCAGTCCACAGTTTTATGAGTGGATGTGCAAAGAAAATTGCCATCATGTAGCCCGGGCACTAAGAAAATATAAGGATAGAGAAACAGACATGAGGAGTCTTGTGACTTGTCAGATGTAAAGGGATAATTAGAGATGTATAACAACAAAAAAGTTTTTTTGGTAGAAAAGGGAGTCCGTGATGTAAAACCGAAACGAAACATTTTAAGTAGAAGTAGGCATTGGAAAAGAACCGTAACTGATGGAAATCATAACATTAAGCTATACCTTGCCATTCCTGTTCATGTCCAAAATGCCAGTTTCAGTATCAACAGGCACTTGGTGCCATGCGCCAACCTACTACGAGGACTTACTGGCTGACTGTTCTTAGGGAACAATAATATAAGAGCAAGTACCTAGCCATGTTGCAGTTTCTTAACTGATATATATAGAAACCAAAATCTGAAGTGCAAATTTCCAAAAATTCACAAAATAATCTTTCTCAGCTCTGCCCTAAAAGTTCAGAAGAAATAAATCTTTATATCACAATAGAAGAGGCAGTTGCAGGCAATCCACTATTCATAATGTAATAAGACAATGCATGAAAGTGTCGTTATTCACACCAGGACAAGATATTTAGCACCTGTCATTTTTGGGAGATGTAAGCCATAAAATAGCAAGGCTGCCATCACTGAACATAAGGGAGATGCAGAGCTCAAGATTTTGTTAGGCCTAGAGCACTGGAGGAGAGCCTTGCGCATGCCAGAAGTATTACCATTTCCTTTCTTACCATATTTATTATAAGCCTATTATCAGTAACAAAACCTCGCCTGAAGAAAATATGACGAAACAGACATTAATAAACATAACCATTGTGAAAATGGAAATGAAGTTTTATGAATTTCTGAAGTTTTGATGGGTTCATGGGAACTGCCAAGCATATAAAATAAATATAAAATTATGGCCGGTGTTATTTGACGATGAAGAACAAAAATGCAATAGTAAACAGATTCTTATTTTTGAGGAAAGCCACGACAGATAAGCAAAGGGCCTGGCATTCCTCTAAATTGAAAGGAGGTGAGTGTTAAGTATCGACTAATTGAAGAGACTGACAACGGAAAGAATTTAGTTGCCCCACTCATTTCCTGTGTGAGCTAAGTTGACTGCACCAATATTCTGAGATAAAGACCATGATTAAACTCAATATTTTTTTTCATCATAAATAAGGTCATGACCCTTCATCTGAGCAATTACAGCATAAATTTAGTTTGTTTTTATTTTACTATATATCGGAGAGAGAGAGAGAGAGAAAATGGAGGATCTGTTTACATTTTTATTGCTTGCGTTAAACGAGCGGTTAGATGATATCCTCAAGGTCACAGTCTCTCTCTCGTATATATTCATATAATTGATGGGAACAAGCGGATCATATGTGTTCTAAAATAGCATCCAACAATATTGTTAAGAAAATACTTAAAATATTTGCACATGTTTATAACTAACAGTATTATTAGGAAAATATTAAGAAAGTTTTTTTCTTCTTCTCATATTCAGGTGTATTAATTAGTAAATATTAAAATTTAATATTAATCTTTTGACTATCAGATTAATTTAGAAAATATCAAGTACTGAGCGCGTACGTGGGCTGAGTAATCGCCTAGGTCAGGTGGTAACTCCCGCGATTTTGATTGGGCAGGTCGTTGCTTCGAGACCCGCCACGGTCTGAGGTTAGAAAGGGCATTCACTCAGGGTAACGGTTGCACCTGCCAAACCCAAAGTCCTTCGTTTAGAGACATCGTCCTAGCCATTGTAGAAGAGGGAGTTCGTGACATAAAACTAAATCATATATCTCAGATCCAAAAGTCCATATTTAGAAAATTTTAAGATTAATCATATGTGTATTTCATATCCATCAGTATTAGAAAATCTAAAGTATGTTCATTTCTTATTCGTATTTATTTCGAAAATACTTTGAACATGAAGGTTTGTCTATGAAGTAACTGCAAGTGGCATTTATATATTAATAATGTGGATATATATGTTTATAGTAATCAACGTTATTCAGAATAAGCTTCTTATTATTATTACAGTATTATTATTATAAGAGACTTTGCGAAGGGAGTAATTATATAGGCCTATTATCAAAATGATGTTTACACCAAGCCGGATAACTGGCTTGAATTTGACCTTGACCTAATCACTAAATCAAAGTAACTCCGTAGTATAAGTAAGAATATCGTCAAGGGATCAAGTCGGAATGCAAGGGATGTGATATTTCTATAGAGGACCTCATGAAGACTTGGAACCTATTATCAGCGGTTACGTTAGATGCAAGGGATGTGATTTGGAAGGACCTCATGAAGAATTGGAACCTATTATCAGCGGTTACGTTAGGTTATGCTATGTTAGGTTGGGTTAGATTAGAATAAGAGAATGGCCCTTTATCAACAGCTACCTAATGAAGATTAAGGACCTCAACTTTACCCCCAACTGATAAATTAGGACCTATAAAGATTTCAGGTCCCAATTCTTCATGAGGGACGGTGCAGTTAAAGGCAAACAGAAGACACTTGTTAAAAACAACGACCCCATTTAAAAGTGGGACTAAGCTGCAGGAAAACTAGACTATTAACTCACCAATATACTGTATATTTCATTGACACTTTATGAGTTCAAGACTTTTCATTATTTTACAAGCTTCAGCACATGAAGTTACTGGTTAATCAGTGAGCCCGCAAACCTTAGAGAAAACTGTAGTATTCAACGAGGGACGCCACTATACTTTCCTTATCTCAAAGTGGCTTTAGAGATTAGAAAATGCATCGGAATGTGACCACTAATAATACTCAGTTGTGGACTATGAAGTAGCAGTAGCTGTAGTAGTAGACAAAGGAGAAGCAGAAGGAGGAAAAGAAGGTGGAAGAGGAGAAGAAAAGGGGTGTTGCTTTCTCATACCGGTAAAAACTCGATAGAAGCGAACTCCAGCCATCGGACCGGGATGGTGAGATGTAGCTGAACTTAGGCAGTGATAACTACTACTAGTACTTACTACTACTGCTACTACTACTTTTACTACTTTGTTCTGACAATGACTTCTCGGTTTTGCTAGTAAGACTGTTATGTCATTTTTTCGGACTTCCATATTTTCTTTCTCATGTTCAACAGAATCTATTTCATTATATTTCGTGTTTGATTTAATAACATTAGATTTTGAACACTGAAGCATTTATACATTTTTTTTATTTTTTTTTTCAAGTGTAATTTATTTTTCCTTAATGGGAAACATTATCTTTTTTGTATATAACTTTTAACTGAAAATTTAATTGGCTCTGTACATAATTTATAAGTGAAGTAAACCGAAAATGAGAAACGACATTCACTATTACTAGTGATAATATACTCGGGTACCTATTTACTTTCACACCCCCAGGAGGAAGAAAAATATTATGAAATTTAGTGTATGAGTAGCTGATTGTTTTTTTTTTAGCTCATCTCGGTCAAGAAACGAGTTAATTACTGAAATTATTTTACTTGCGGTGGCTCAGTGGTAGAGTGCGCGGGTCAATATAAACCCTGTGCGTTAGAATGGACATCCAACCTTAATCCCCCAGCTCCTACATGTCAGTGTTTATCCCCATTCGAGAGGAGGCTAAGTCTTACAAATATAACAATGTACACTGTCATTTAATTATATATATATATATATATATATATATATATATATATATATATATATATATATATATATATATATATATATATATATATATATATATATATATATATATATATATATATATATATATGTGTGTGTGTGTGTGTGTGTGTGATTACCTAATTGTGT
>JAXCGZ010006506.1:0-27500 GCA_037179515.1 Halocaridina rubra
TGTATATTTTTTTTTTATGAGTGCGACACCGGGACAGTTAGAAACTGCCCTCATCTCTAAAGGCCCGGGCACGAGAAAATGCCAAGACGAAGAAATAGAAAAATGTTAAGGACAAGACATATGAGGTAATGTCACACAAAGGAAAATGACAGAGAAAACAGTTTAAGAACAGAGGACCCAGAGATATGGAGGACTAGGCTCTGAGATGACGATAGATCTGTTCTTTGAAGGATTATAGGCCATAAGAATTAGAAAAGATAGAAGGAGGATGAGAGTTCCAGAGTCTGGAGGTAGATGGGAAGAAGCAGTCGAGCACCGACTAATTCGCGAGTTACAAATCGCCACACAGTACCTGTGAGATGAAGCTGCTTGGTGAGTGTTATGCAGCCTCGGCAGTGGTGGAGGAATGTACCTCGCCAACTCATCAGAGCAGCGATGGAAGTAGTAGCAACAGAAAGGAGAAAGGGAAAATACTTTACGGCGAAGAGAGAGGAAATCCAGATTCGAAGGGTTAAGTGAAGGATCATTAATGAGTCTGAGTTCCTTAATTCAACCCTATCAAGAAGATAAGTATGAAAAGAAACTCCTCAGATGTGTGATCAGTATTCTAAGCAGGGACAGATAAGACCTTTGAAAATATTAGGTAACTGCAAAGAGGAAAAATAATGACGAAAACGAAACAAAACCTCCAATTTTTTGGATGAAGATTTAGAAATATGGATTATGGGATTCCTCCAAGACAAGTTAGAGCCTACATAGATTCCTAATATGTTGATAGAGTAAAGAGGGTAAATTTCCTTAGTTTGGAAGACAATGGGGTTATAAGGAGGAGCAGATAAAGACATAGCCTGAAACTGTGTCTTGGAGGTACTGAATTTATTTAAATTTTGAGTGTCCCACTCAGATACTCTCTGCAAATCGAAGTTAAGAGTAGAAGAGAGAGTGATGCGAGACTGATTACGAGTAACAGATAAACGTTGTGAAGAAAATGCAGAGGAAAAGTGAAGGGTAGAATCATCAGCAAAGGCATGAAAAAGAGAGAAAGATGGGGATTGTAAAAGATCATTGATGAAGAGAAGGAACAGAGTAGGTGAAAGAACATAGCTCTGTGGAACACCACTGGTAACAGAGAAAGGGCTAGATGTCGCGCCATCAACAACTACAGATATAAAAGGATCATTAAGAAAACTGGAAATCAGAGAACAGAAAGAAGGGGCAAAGTCACAGGCAAGGAGTTTGGCCAACAGAGCCATGTGTCACACTCTGTCAAAAGCCTTAGAGATATCAATGGCGACGACAAAGGATTCCCCATAGTTCCTCAGAGAAGATGAACATATTTGAGCAAGATAGGACAGGAAATCACCAGTGGATCTTGCCTTGCGGAAGCTGTACTTGTGATATGAGATAAGAGAGTTAGATTCAAGGCGTTTCAAGAAGGGAGCATTGAGCAAAGTTTTGAAAACTTTAGCAATAGAGGAGGTTAGGGCAATAGGTCGGTAGTTTAAAGGAAGAGAGTGGTCACCCTTCTTAGGAACAGATTGAACTTGAGCATGGTTCCAAGATGAAGGATATATACTAGTTGACAAAATGAGGCAAAACAGACAACAAAGCACGGGAGCCAGTTCATCTGCAAACCCCTTAAGGAATCTTGCATGGATGCCTCAGGACCAGATGCCTTGTTCGTATTTAGCTGGCAAAAAACCTAATGAACTTTGCGTGAAGAAAGGATAAGGGAAGGCATAGGGATAGAGAGGGATAAAGATTAAGGAACAGGTGCGCTGGAATTGTTTATTGGAGAGTTGGCAAAAAAATGAGAGCCAACGAGAGTGGTTTTATCAGTGAGAGCGCTAGCTATAGAACCATCAGAACGAATGAGAAGGGGAAAGCTTGAGTTACAAAAGTTTTTGGAGAGGTTTTTGGCTAAGGACCAGAAGCATTTATCAGTGGGAGAGGAGTTAAGGTCATCAACTTTCCTTCTTACAATGGAAGGCTTAAACCTTCAAATCTGAGCAGCACATTGATTCTTAGCAACAATAAAAGGAGAGCGAGTTAAATCGGTGGGAGAGACTTGGTAAGAGTGGTGTGCCTGATTCCTGGCCTGGATAGCCATGGAGCAGGCACGGTCAAACCAAGGTTTAGGGTAATAGAAAGGTTTTGTAGAGGAGGGGATGTATGTTTCCATTTTCGAGGCCATGATCTCGGCAACTTTTAGGGCTACCTGAACAGGGTTGCAGAACCAAAAGCAGTAGTCATCCCATGGGAAGTCAAAGTGCAAGTTACGCAAATTTTCATGTTGGGTACGCTCAAAGTGCCAAATGCGGTGCTGAGCAGGAGGGATTGGTGGAGGTGGAGCGAGAATGGAAGAGAATGAGATCAGATAGTGGTCAGATTTGCCAAGAGGGGAAATCACAGAATAAGAGTAGTTTGAAGGATTAAAAGTAAGAAATAGGTCTAGAGTGTTTGCTATATGTTCGTGATGATCAGGAAGACTAGTAGGATGTTTGATAATTTGCTCCAGATCGTGAGTAATAGAGAAAGCAAGGGCCTCACTTCCTCCCACATCAGTGTGAGAAGAATTAAGCCACTCACTGTGGTGTACATTGAAGTCTCCAATGTAGAGAACTTCGGCAAGCGGGTGAGAAGAGAGTTAGGACTCATGGCACAGGGACAGATATTCAAAGATAAAGTAGCAGAAGCAAAGGAAAATAATGGTAATGGAAAGATAGATTTTAAGCCAGAGAACATCAAAGTCAGGAGATCCAAGGTCCATGAGCCTCGCAATAGTGATAGTGTTGGAGTAGGCACAGATCCCATCTTTGTAACGAAAACGAGTAAACAGATTATAGTGAGAGATTTGAAATGGGTCAGTGGAAGCATGTATAGACAGCTGGGTTTCAGATAGGAGGAGGATGTTAGGGAGGAAAGTACCCAAGTTCTTCAAAATAGTGAAGAGTGAAAGTAGCAGATGTATAGGGAGGTGCAAAGTTAAGGGTAGAACCATTACTACCACCAGGCATGTTTGCTCTCAAGCCAATAGTGGAGTCAACACGAACCCCGGATATTCTTCGCACCCCTCTATGTAAGATACTGGGGGCCATTAGCTGTGAACCTTCCATAAATAGTAGCAAATATGTGGGAAAAAGAGAGAAAAAGAGGTAGATATGGGAGTGTTTTGACTAGAGTAATTGTAAAGGAATAGCAAGAGATGTGTAATGAATATGCCAGAATATACAGTGTAGATGTAGGCATGAGGAAAAGAACCGTCTTGAAGGACTCAACCTGGAACTGTCTGAACCAGTCATAGCTGAATCCAAATATCTTCAGTCGTAATCTTTCAACGGATGGCTAGTGCCATGGCCATCCTTCAACTGCCAAGTTCTATAGTTATTATTTTATCACCCAATAGTGTGGGAGCATGGTTTTATGTGATCCACCAATTTATCATTCTCATTTGGTCAAAGACTGAATCAATTTCCACTTCTATCCTATTTTGCATCTTCATAGTAAGTAGCTCTTTACAAATGGACAATGGAAGCAATCGTGTCTTATCAGCCTTATATGAATAAAGCTTTTTTCTCTATATATTATCATCCTGAGAGAATTATATGTAAATGAGTCAGTAATAAAAATAATGAACAATATTCTCCCATATTTTAGTTGGTGTCTTCGTCTAATGGTAACGCTTTTTGTGGTAATTTGCTGGGAAAATTCCAGGTGCATTATTTTAGAAGGAACATAATGAGCGAGAAAGTTAAAGGTTAATTGCCTCTTCTTGAATTTATCTCTTGAGGTCTATATATATATATATATATATATATATATATATATATATATATATATATATATATATATATATATATATATATATATATATATATATATATATATATATATATATATATATATATATATATATATATATATATATATATATATATATATATATATATATATATATATATATATATATATATATATATATATATGTATATATATATGTATATATATATATATATATATATATATATATATATATATATATATATATATATATATATATATATATATATATATATATATATATATATATATATATATAAATATATATATATATATATATATATATATATATATATATATATATATATATATATATATATATATATATATATATATATATATATATATATATATATAGAGAGAGAGAGAGAGAGAGAGAGAGAGAGAGAGAGAGAGAGAGAGAGAGAGAGAGTCTTCCAGTCTGGTTCCATATGCATGTCGTTCTCTAAATAATCAGTCATTGTATTCGTACCAAGCTCCTCCACTTCCTTCCTCTCCCCCATACCTCCTCCTTCTCTCACTACTACTGCTAATGCTACTAATAATACTTGTAACACTATCATCGCATCTCGAATGGTTCATCTAGTACGATGAAAGTTCTTTGATTGTGGGAGCAAAATGGGCGACTTTTTCTTTACGTTATATTCATTAAGTGTTTACAGTCAATGTTATTTCCTATACACTACTACTAATACTACTAGTCTTCCTATTACTACTACTACTACTACATCTACTTTTACTACTCCTACTAATGCAACTTTTTATTGGAATAGAACAAAGGCCTCTTATTATATCTCCCTTAATTTTTGAATTTGTAATAGTGCCTCTCAGGTAAGCAGATAATTAATATACCTCATTAAACTTCTAATGAACTTACTTTCTAGCCTAACATCAGAACTCACTTGAAAATTTTTAAACATATGTTAAGCTTGATACCTTTAACTATACATCATCTTTTATATCAATCAAGTACACACCATACCTCCCCCCCTACTTCATCTGACTAAAACTCATTTACAGATGCGCCTGTTGACTCCTCAGCATATCTTAGTCCACTACCCTTTGGGTGACCCAAAAATATAAGAAGAGTGATTGAGGATATTAGTTCCGGATGGATACTTGTGTACTTACTCCACCCCACCTCTCTCTCTCTCAACGGGAACTGTGGTCTTTGAATATGTGCAGTATGTAGGTAAAAGAAAAAGTAATGTGAAAATAATGACATATTTTCCTTGCACATTTTTACGGCATGAACATTAACTCTGAAGAATGAAAATTTTGTATGATGGTGATCCAGTGATTGTGAACATCAGATATCATAAAAAATGTATGCAAAAATATCAAAAAACCTCAAAGCATAGATTTACTGTTTTTGACATTAATATAGAATAATGTGTGTGTGAGAGTGTTTGTGTGTGTGTGATTACCTAATTGGTTTTTTTTTACCTAATTGTGTTTACGGGAAAGAGCCCAAAGCTCGTATCTTCCCGTCTCCTGATCGGTTCCATTTTTAGACTTAGTGATACTTATCGTACCTGTCCTTAAAACTATGGATTGAGATAGCATTAACTACCTCCTCGCTTAGCGAATTCCAATTATCAACTACTCTTACACTGAAAAAGTATTTCCTTACATCCTGCAAACAAGTTTTCTTACGAAGCTTCAAACTATGACCTCTAGTTCTAGAGCCAGCCATATCGAAATATCGATCCCTATCCACTCTATCATAACCATGAAGGAATTTAAAGACTGTCACCATATCCCCCCTTACTCTTCTAGCTTCGAGTGATGGCAAGTCTAATTCCCTCAGCCTCTCATCATAACCGAGATTGCATATTTCTGGCACCAGTTTCGTGGCATGTCTTTGAACTTTTTCAAGCTTAGCTATGTGCTTTTTCAAGTGCGGATTCCAAAAGGGGGCTGCATATTCGAGTTTGGGCCTCACATAGGTTACATAAATATTTCTGAACATTTCCTTGTCCATGTGCCTGAAGGCTACCCTTACATTTGATAAGAATGCATATGCTGCCCTTACTACGCCATTTATATGTATTTCTGGAGACAAATCTGCCAGTATGTTTACTCCTAGATCTCTCTCATTTTCTGTCTCTTGAAGTCGTACTCCAGCCACCGAGTAGTCAAGCTTGGGCCTTCTTGCACTTGTACCCATTCTCATTACCTTACATTTTGAGGTATTGAATTTCATTAGCCACTTTTCTGACCACTCATGCAGATTATTTAGATCCTCCTGAAGTTCTCTACCATTGTTCTCGTTTTTTACTTTCTTCACAATCTTTGCATCATCTGCAAACATATTCATGAATGAATTTACAGACTCTGGTAGGTCATTTACATATACAAGGAACAAAAGTGGCCCTAAAACTGAACCCTGTGGAACTCCACTACTAACTCTTCTCCATTCAGACACTGAGTGTCTTACTCTAACCCTCTGTTCCCTTCCTTCTAAGTAAGTTTTTATCCATTCCAAGACAATTCCACCTATTCTAGCCATTGATTGCAGCTTCCTAATAAGTCTCCCATGTGGAACAGTGTCAAACGCTTTCTGGAAGTCTAGGAATATGCAATCTGCCCAGCCCTCTCTTTCCTGTAAGATTTGGCTTACCTCATCATAAAATTCTAATAAGTTTGTTACTGTTGATCTTCCTTCTCTGAAGCCATGTTGCCTCACTGACAAAAAGTTGAAGGATTCCAAGTGAAGAGAGATATGTTTCCTTAGTAGTTTCTCCATAAGTTTGCAAACTATGCTGGTCAAGGAAACTGGTCTATTGTTCAGAGCCGTATCCCTCCTTCCCTTTTTGAAGATAGGTATCACATTTGCTTGTTTCCAGCATCTTGGAATCTCCCCCGACTCCAGTGACTCCTTAAATATGATACTTAGTGCCACTGATATTGTGTTTGCGCATTTTTTAAGCACATGAGGGGATATGTCATCAGGACCTGTAGCTTTATGAACATCTAAATCCATCAGTGTGTGTGTGTGTGTGTGTGTGTATTCAAGCTATCTTTCATGCAAGTTTTTAAAGCATAATTGGGATATATTAGCTAGGGAGCGACAGAATTTAAATAAGAAGTGATTCACTTCATAAGGATGCATTAATTCCTAAGAATAGCAGATATAAGCTATAAGGTTGGACTCCTTTTAACCTTCTGTGGTGTAGTGGTACCGCCTTGACTTAGTAATCATAAGTCCTAGGTTCGAGTCCCGGTCGGGGCAAAAAATTATTCATGTTTTCACATATGTAATGTGCTTATTTGGTTATTTCATGGCCCAAATGAGATTGGGAATTGAATTAAATGCTAAAATGAAGCCACGAGTGAGGTTGGGGAATCTGTAATATGAACATAGTGGCATTCAGTTAGAATGCGTTCATTCCTAAGTATAGCAGATATAAGCTATAAGGTTGGATTCCTTTTAACCTTCTGTGGTGTAGTGGTAGCACCTTGACTTAGTAATCATAAGTCCTAGGTTCGAGTCCCAGTCGGGGCAAAAAAAAATATTCATGCTTTCACATATGTAATGTGCTTATTTGGTTATTTCATGGCAAGAATGAGATTGGAAATTGAATTAAATGCTAAAATGAAGCCACGAGTGAGGTTGGGGATTCTGTAATATGAACATAGTGGCATTCAGTTAGAATGCGTTCATTCCTAAGTATAGCAGATATAAGCTATAAGGTTGGATTCTTTTTAACCTTTTGTGGTGTAGTGGTAGCGCCTTGAGTTAGTAATCATAAGTCCTAGGTTCGAGTCCAGGTCGGGGCAATAAATTATTCATGGTTTCACATATGTAAGGTGCTTATTTGGTTATTTCATGGCCCGAATGAGATTGGGAATTGAATTAAATGCTAAAATGAAGCCACGTGTGAGGTTGGGGATTCTGTAATATGAACATAGTGGCATTCAGTTAGAATGCGTTCATTCCTAAGTATAGCAGATATAAGTTATGAGGTTGGATTCCTTTTAACCTTTTGTGGTGTAGTGGTAGCATCATGACTTAGTAATCATAAGTCCTAGGTTCGAGTCCCAGTTGGGGCAAAAAATTATTCATGTTTTCACATATGTAATGTGCTTAATTGGTTATTTCATGGCAAGAATGAGATTGGGAACTGAATTAAATGCTAAAATGAAGCCACGAGTGAGGTTGGGGAATCTGTAATATGAATATAGTGGCATTCAGTTAGAATGCGTTCATTCCTAAGTATAGCAGATATAAGCTATACGGGTGGATTCCTTTTAACCTTCTGTGGTGTAGTGGTAGTGCCTTGACTTAGTAATCATAAGTCCTAGGTTCGAGTCCCGGTCGGGGCAAAAAATTATTCATGTTTTCACATATGTAATGTGCTTATTTGGTTATTTCATGGCCCGAATGAGATTGGGAATTGAATTAAATGCTAAAATGAAGCCACGTGTGAGGTTGGGGAATCTGTAATATGAACATAGTGGCATTCAGTTAGAATGCGTTCATTCCTAAGTATAGCAGATATAAGCTATAACGTTGGATTCCTTTTAACCTTCTGCGGTGTAGTGGTAGCGCCTTGACTTAGTAATCATAAGTCCTAGGTTCGAGTCCCGGTCGGGGCAAAAAATTATTCATGTTTTCACATATGTAATGTGCTTATTTGGTTATTTCATATCCCGAATGAGATTGGGAATTGAATTAAATGCTAAAATGAAGCCACAAGTGAGGTTGGGGAATCTGTAATATGAACATAGTGGCATTCAGTTAGAATGCGTTCATTCCTAAGTATAGCAGATATAAGCTATAAGGTTGGGTTCCTTTTAACCTTCTGTGGTGTAGTGGTAGCTCCTTGACTTAGTAATCATAAGTCCTAGGTTCCAGTCCCGGTCGGGGCAAAAAAAAAAAAAAAAAAAAAAAAATATATATATATATATATATATATATATATATATATATATATATATATATATATATATATATATAGAGAGAGAGAGAGAGAGAGAGAGAGAGAGAGAGAGAGAGAGAGAGAGAGAGAGAGAGAGAGAGAGAGAGAGAGAGAGAGAGAGAGATAGATAGATAGATAGATATATAGATAGACAGATAGATTTGCAAAATAAACTGTTATATCACAGTACAACATGAAGCAGAAAAGGCCCATATATAATATTCAGAGAGAAGCGAAGTTCTTCTATATATTACGACTGGACTCCAGTCCACCTCAGGTACAAATGATTCGATATTTACAAAACTGTGGAGAAACAATATGGGTGGGGGGAGAGATGCTATCAACGATTGCCAGGAGGACCCACGATTGGTTTAGCTTCTGACCTCATATCATGTGGACGGTCATTTGGCATAATCTATCTTGCCAATACAAGAGAAAGATACTTGAAGCAGCCGTTATAGAAAAATCGGAAACCTTAAATTTATCAAATGAACATTGGAGATCTGACATTGAGATGAAGCTATATCAAAAGACCTCATTAAGAAAATTATGTCAAATAACCGTCCACCTGACCTGATGTCAGACACTAATCTCATCGTGGATCCTCCTTGAAATCGTAGGTAATATCTCACCCCTCCCCCATATTCTTTCTCCTCAGCTTTGTAAATATGGAATCATTTGTTCCTGAGGAGGACTGGAGACCAGTCATAATATATAGTACTTCTTCGCTTCTCTTTGCGTTTGTGTGTGTGTGTGTGTTTGTGTATGTGTGTTTGTGTGATTACCTAATTGTGTTTACGGGAAAGAGACCAAAGCTCGTATCTTCCCGTCTCCTGATCGGTTCCATTTTATACTTGGTGATACTTATCATATCTGTCCTTAAAACTATGGATTGAGATAGCATTAACTACCTCCTCGCTTAGCGAATTCCAATTATCAACTACTCTTACACTGAAAAAGTATTTCCTTACATCCTGCAAACAAGTTTTCTTACGAAGCTTAAAACTATGACCTCTAGTTCTACAGCCAGCCATATCAAAATATCGATCCCTATCCACTCTATCATAACCATGAAGGAATTTAAAGACTGTCATCATATCCTCCCTCACTCTTCTAGCTTCGAGTGATGGTAAGTCTATTTTCCCTCAGCCTCTCATCATAACTGAGATTGCGTATTTCTGGCACCAGTTTCGTGGCATGTCTTTGAACTTTTTCAAGCTTAGCTATGTGCTTCTTCAAGTGCGGATTCCAAAAGGGGGCTGCATATTCGAGTTTTGGCTTCACATAGGTTACATAAATATTTCTGAACATTTCCTAGTCCATGTGCCTGAAGGCTACCCTTACATTTGAAAAGAATGCATATGCTGCCCTTACTATGCCATTTATATGTATTTCTGGAGACAAATCTGCCAGTATGTTTACTCCTAGATCTCTATCATTTTCTGTCTCTTGAAGTTGTACTCCAGCCACCGAGTAGTCAAGCTTGGGCCTTCTTGCACTTGTACCCATTCTCATTACCTTACATTTTGAAGTATTGAATTTCATTAGCCACTTTTCTGACCACTCACGCAGATTATTTAGATCCTCCTGAAGTTCTCTACCATTGTTCTCGTTTTTTACTTTCTTCACAATCTTTGCATCATCTGCAAACATATTCATGATTGAATTTACAGACTCTGGTAGGTCATTTACATATACAAGGAACAAAAGTGGCCCTAAAACTGAACCCTGTGGAACTCCACTACTAACTCTTCTCCATTCAGACACTGAGTGTCTTACTATAACCCTCTGTTCCCTTCCTTCTAAGTAAGTTTTTATCCATTCCAAAACATTTCCACCTATTCTAGCCATTGATTGCAGCTTCCTAATAAGTCTCCCATGTGGAACAGTGTCAAACGCTTTCTGGAAGTCTAGGAATATGCAATCTGCCCAGCCCTCTCTTTCCTGTAAGATTTGGCTTACCTCATCATAAAATTCTAATAAGTTTGTTACTGTTGATCTACCTTCTCTGAAGCCATGTTGCCTCACTGACAAAAAGTTGAAGGATTCCAAATGAAGAGAGATATGTTTCCTTAGTAGTTTCTCCATAAGTTTGCAAACTATGCTGGTCAAGGAAACTGGTCTATAGTTCAGAGCCGTATCCCTCCTTCCCTTTTTGAAGATAGGTATCACATTTGCTTGTTTCCAGCATCTTGGAATCTCCCCCGACTCCAGTGACTCCTTAAATATGATACTTAGTGCCACTGATATTGTGTTTGCGCATTTTTTAAGCACATGAGGGGATATGTCATCAGGACCTGTAGCTTTATGAACATCTAAATCCATCAGCGCTTTGCATACCTCTGTGGCTGTAAGGTTGATGTTCTCTAATACCGGCCCTTGAGCTTCTATCACTGCAATCTGAGGGGTGTGGTATTTTCTACTTTAAATACTGACTGTAACTCCTTGTTCAATTCTTTGCAGATCTCTTCATCCGTCTCAGTGATGCTTCCATCCGCTCTCTTTAGCCTTAAAACCTGTTCTTTTACCTTCAGTTTTCCTCTGATAAAGCTGTGGAAAAGCTTGGGATTTTCTTTAGCCTTCCTGGTGATGTCCCTCTTATAGTCTCTCTCTGCCTCTCTCCTTTTACTTAGGTAGTCATTTCTTGCTCTTTTGTAGGTTTGCCAGGCATTTATGTTTTTTCTCCTACTATAACTTTTCCAGTATTTTTCTCTCCACTCCTTAGCTCTTTTACACCCATTATCGAACCATTTCTCTCTGGCATGAATTACACCTACTTTGGTGACAGGTATGCAGCAATCTACTATCTTCCCATATTTATCACAAAAGATGTCATACATTTCTTGTACAGATTTGTTGTAAAATAAGGTTCTCCAGTCAATAACTGCAAAAAGCTCATTCATTTTGATGTAATCTCCTTTCGGATAGTTCCTCCTCATGTCCTCAGTGCCTCTACTCTCAGGAAGAATATCTTCAATGATATACTCCATCAAAAACACACAGTGGTCACTCTTTCCAATTGGTGGTTCATACTCAATTTATTCAATATCCAACACATTATCTGTGAACACTAGATCAAGTAGTGATGGCTCATCCCCACCCCTGGCCCTTGTTTGTTCCATTACATGTTGGTGTAGGAAATTCCCTTGTACGCAATCTAGGAATCTTGCCCCAATTGAGTTCTCACTACTGTGTGGGTCAAGATTTATCCAATCTATCTCTTTATGATTAAAGTCTCCCATAATCAAAATCCTACATTTTTTTTCCCGTGCCATATTAACAACTGAGTTTATGACTTCAATAGTGTGTGTGTGTGTGTGTGTGTGTGTGTGTGTGTGGTGTGTGTGTGTGTGTGTGTGTGTGTGTGTGTGTGTGTGTGATTGTTTCATATGTGTTTCATCCCTTAATATATTGAATAATCTTTTCATTCATACAATAATTTCCATGAAAAACTAATGACTGTAGGCAAAAGAAATTTATATATAAAAAAAGGTTTTGCAGCATACCATCTTAACATGTAAACTTTTCTAATATCTATCTCTTTTCCAGATGCAAATATACCTCTCTCTCTCTCTCTCTCTCTCTCTCTCTCCTCTCTCTCTCTCTCTCTCTCTCTCTCTCTCTCTCTCTCTCTCTCTCTCTCTCTCTCTCTCTCTCTCCTCTCTCTCTCGACCTTTTATCTCGCCTTGTTGTAGCAGAGAAAATTGGTATCATAAACTGAGTTTTTCAGTTTTCCTTCTCTCTTTTTCAAAGAGATTTTCATTGTTTGAATGCCTTACTTTTATTTCTAGTTGTACTTCAGTTCACTTCATAATTTTTAATTTCATTATTTTTAAGAATATGTATGAAGATTATTCCTCTGATTTCAGTTTGTTTTTCTTTAAATTGCATACGATACACCTTGTTATATTTATGTCTATTACTGTAAGTATCTTTCATTAAATTGGCTACCGTAGCTCATTGTTAAAATACATTAGTCGAGAGGCAATTTACACAGATTCGATCCCACCTTGTGGCACTAGGAAGGGCATCCAGCCTTAATACCCCACCTACTGCATATTTGTGTCCACCTCCATTTGAATGAGGACTAATATTGACACAAGAAACTTTTTCTTTAAGAAGTTCAGCATATTCACTTATGAACTTATGACTTTTATCCTGCAACAACTGAGTGGATTGTATTATTCAGTATTTTCTCCCATGTTAAATTTTCGTCTTTTTTAAATTTCTATTTTCTTCATTTCATTTAGAGAGAGCTTATTTGTTGGATTTTTTTTTTTTGATAGTCTGAAGCGTAGCCAACTCACATTTTTTTTTTTTTATTTTGGAACGCTTACTTCCCTTCATTGGTGATTTGCAATGTTTATTAACAATCCCAATTAATTTATTTTACTGTTGCTTCAATTGTTTTCTTTACATTTATTTTGCATTTTGTTGCACACTGGAATTTTTATTTTTCTCCTATTTAGAAATTTTTTATATCAGAAATACGGCTCATATCGAAGCCATGGCATCTGAAGTACTATTACACTTGTCATTTTGAATAAACAAAGCTTTCAGTTTTAGCAATGACTTCTACATGAAAGCCGTCACTACTCTCTCCAATATCTACTGAATGACTTCGGCGAAAAGCTGTCCATAATGGGAGTTGAACTTTGTGTGAGAAACTCGTTTCTATGCATAAATATGTAAACTAATTTATATGAAACTTAAATTTGTTCCGATTTCCAAATTTCATTCTTCCTCTTCCTCTTAGCTAGATATATCTGGGCAGCGCCTATATGCACTTCTAGAGGGTGTCTAGTGAGAATACTGTTTTTTATATGTTTTATATACACTACATAGCAGTGTTGCCAGATACCTAGAAAAGTCTGGAATTCTCCTGATCATTTAGTTTGTATGAAAATATAGTCTAATCTAAACCCACCAGTTGTTAAGTGGCGCATGTGTTGCTAGCAAGGGGGCACATGTATCAGTATTGGACATTAGCTCGTCTAGAGGTGAGCATATATACACGAGGATTTCGTGTATATAGATGGTACGGGTTCCCACATGGCTAACTTTGGTAGCCGTATCTCCAATATAAAAGTCAAGGAAAGGTTATAAAGAGAATATTCTTTGTTATAATCAACACACAGTTGGCAATATTGTTGCTAATGTTGGATATAAAATAACGGTAATAATATCGTCTTATAACAACCATTTTATGAATGGAAATAAATGTTTGTTATAATTAACCACCTAATTTTCAAGAAATCGAAATCTTTATTAAGAAATAGCAATTTTTGATAAACTACATTCTATTGGTGTGTGTTCTTAAAATCATAACACTTGGAATTGTGCTCTCTCTCTGCTCTCTCTCCTCTCTCCTCTCTCTCTGCTCTCTCTCTCTCTCTCTCTCTCTCTCTCTCTCTCTCTCTCTCTCTCTCTCTCTCTCGCTCTCTCTCTCTCTCTCTCTCTCTCTCTGCTCTCTCTCTCTCTCTCTCTCTCTCTCTCTCCTCTCCCCTTTGTTGTATGAATGACATATGGAAACCAATGCTTCTCCACTTCATTCAGTTATGTACACACTTCAGTCCTAATGGAATGCGGCTAGACTGAGAGAGAGAGAGAGAGAGAGAGAGAGAGAGAGAGAGAGAGAGAGAGAGAGAGAGAGAGAGAGAGAGAGAGAGAGAGAGAGAAGAGAGAGAGAGAGAGAGGAGAGAGAGAGAGAGAGAGAGAGAGAGAGAGAGAGAGAGAGAATGGACCGTAATGAGATACACCTCGCGTTACTTTTAAGAAGCCGAACAGGAGAATGATAGTATGAAATTAATTGATACTGGTGTTGTTAGACTTATTTAATAATATATTTAGATGTTACTGAGAGCCAGTATAAGTTGCATCTACCGATTCATAACCTCTAATATCAAAGATTAGGCAAGAAAATAAATTCTTTCTAGAAGCACTTTTACATTAGAGGTGAGGAAGATTAATGACAAAATTCAGAGGGAAGGGTAGTGGGGCAAATGATATGCGGGATACGGGCTAAGGGAACAGGATAATCGAGAGAGGAGAAGGGTAAAAGAGGCTTGCAAGAAAAAGCAGCCCCATATTGAAATGGATTAATGCTGAAAACAAAGAAGAAAGGTTTTTTACATTACTCCTTGCGACATCTATCATCATCTGTATCTAAACAGCTTTAGGAAACACATTTTCTAATATTATTTTAACTTTATTTTATGCTTAGATTGCATTATATTCGTTGTTAACCATTAAAAAAAAGAGTTTTTATGAGATTGGCCTCAATTCGATTCTAGTCCTATAACTCTATATGGTCTCTAGCGCAGTGATTAAACACTCAACTCAGGAAGTAGCACACCCGTGCTTTAGCCCAAAACTGGGCTTTAGGAGGGGATCCATGCATTAATTCCCCAGCTCCAGCCATTCAGTATCCACCCTCATTCAGAATGGGATTAATAGTGAATCATAACATAGCAAATGTTTCTCGGGTCTTTCACAAGGCTCTTTTCTTACAACTGAAAACATTATACCTTTTCTGGTGAGATATATATGGATGGTGTGACGAGAGTGGCCGGAGGCCATCTTAAGACTGTGGAGCTGTTGCAATTAAAAAGAGATGAAGTTAAGTTGGCGCTGCATAACTAGCAAAGTTCAAGTGATATGGCACGATGATGATGATGATGATGAAGAGGTTTGATATGTATTTTCTCATTGCTTTATCATATTACTTTCATCATTACTATATTCATCTACAGCTTTTTAACCGTCTCTTTGGAAGCTTTATCGTTAATTTCTATCATAATTTCTTCCTCTCCTTTCCAGTTCATTTCATCTTCACCTCTTTCTTTCTTTCTTTTTTAATTCCTTAATACGAAGTTGTTGTTTTTTTTTTCATTTTCGGGTACTTATTCAATTTCTCCTCTATCTGGATTCCATTCTAGAGAAGTAGATTACTGGCACCGTTCCTCGACTGCCAATGAAATAATTTAGAGTCTAGAGTCTAACTAGCGGACGTAGTAATCAAGTCTACTGATGACATGATTGTGAATAAGCTTTCTTAGCAAAGATTCAGCAATATATTTCTTGACAAAAGTAATATTTCTCAAGTGATTACCAGCCATTCTTACTACTTTGTCTATTTGCTCTTTCATAGATAAGTTACTATATAACATTAAACCCAATTCTTCTCAGACCTCTTGACACCAACCTCTGTCCCATCAATATTCAGACTACGAACATCTTCCAACCTTCTAAGATCACCTCTCTTTCCTAAAATCAAGCACTCTGTCTTGTCTTAATTTAATTTTAGATGTTTCAATTCCATCCACTCTTTAGCATCCATCATGATTTCACTCAACCTTACTACAGTAACTTCAACATTATTAAAGATCAAGTAGAATTGAGAATCATCTGCAAATAACTTAAGAAATACCCCACGTCTCTAAAGTATATATGACAACTCAAATATATAAATACAAAAGAGGATTGGACCAAGCACACTACCCCGTGGAACCCCTCTTGATAGACTGTTTCTCAGTGAAGTCATTCTCAATGGGTATACATTATGTTCTTCTTTCAATATAGTCTCTCATAAGCTCAAGCGCCCCACCCTCTATGCCAATAGTTTCCAAGTCACCTATCAATATGCTATGTACCGAAGTATCAAAAGCAGCACTCAAGTCCAAAAGGATCAAAATGCCAAACTGTCCTTCATCCATTAACAGAATCATATCGCTTACAACTGAACACAGTGCAGTCTCCATTGAATATTATTGCCTGTAGGTTGACTGTTCATCAGGTAAAACCTGTTTCTTTTAAATCGATGCTATTTAAGGGTTCAGTACTTTTTTTCATTTTCATTTCTTGGGGAAGGGGGAGGCTGGGCATTGTTTTTTGGTGGTGGGGGAGAAAAAGAAAGTAGAGGGAGCCACAATGAAAAACTTCCTACTGGATGCCATTTCCAATACTCATCACGTACTCAGGAAGAAATATATGTCACTGAATGGCACTCTTTTTCATGCTTGGCTACTCTCTCTCTCTCTCTCTCTCTCTCTCTCTCTCTCTCTCTCTCTCTCTCTCTCTCTCTCTCTCTCTCTCTCTCTCTCTCTCTCTCTCTCTCTCTCTCTCTCTCTCTCTCTCTCTCTCTCTCTCTCTCTCTTTTCATTTTTTCATTGTATGCTTCTTTTATTTTATTTTATTTTCGTATGTATCTCTTCTTACTTCTTCTATTTTTGGTTTACTGTCTTATTGCTCTTAATACCTAACGCTAGGAAATATAAACTCTCTTATTCTTATTTTCATTAATCATAGAATATATATAGATATATTTATATGTATAAGCTATGCTTTAGCCTCATTCCTTTTGAAAGCGAATATGTGCTACCTTCAAATAAGCAGAGTCACTACTGCCTTGTAGGAAGCCTATTTAGGCAAAGGATAGGTCTGCAACCGATAATTGCAGCGTGGAAGAGAACTAGAACCCTCACCACGTAACATCCAAGAAATAACCATGGAAAGTAGGACTGAAGCATGGCGATCCATGGTGGCCAACGTTTGAGTTGATACGGCACTGCGGTAAGGTTAAGGTAAGGTAAGGTTGGCCATGGCACCAGCCGCCCATTGAAAGACTACGACTGAAGGTATTAGGATGCAACTAGGACTGGTCCAGACAGTTCCAGGTTGAGTCTTCCTTCAGGACGGTTCTTTCCTCATGCCTACATCTACACTGAATATTCTGGCATATTCATTACACATCTCTTGCTATTCCATTACATTTGACAAGTCTCAACATTCTGCACATCTGTCTCTTTTACTTTCCTTTTCCTCACATTTTGTCATTATTTATGGAAGGTTCACAACTAATGGCCCCCAGTACCCGGCATAGTGGGGTGCGAAGAATCCCCGGGGATCGTGTTGACTCCACCATTGGCTTGAGGGCAGACACGCCTGGTGGTAGTAATGGTTCTGCTCTTAACCTTGCACCTCCCAACAGATCTGCTTCTTTCACTCTTCACTATTGAAACATTCGTGGGCTGAACTCCAATCTTTCATCTGTGGAACAGCACTTGGGCACTTTCCTCCCTAACCTCCTCCTCCTATCTGAAACCCAGTTGTCTATACATGCTTCCACTGACCCTTTCCAAATCTCCCACTATAATCTGTATACTCGTTTTCGTTCCAAAGGTGGGGTCTGTGCTTACTGCAACATTAACACTCCTACTGTGAGGCTCATGGACCTAGAATCTCCTGACTTTGATGTTCTCTGGCTAAAAGTCTATCTCTCCACTACCAATATCATCCTTTGCTTCTGCTACTGTTCTCCAAACTCCACCGAGTTTGTGTCTTTCTTTGAATATCTCTCCTCGTGCCATGAGTCCTTGCTATCTTCTCCCTCACATGCCGAAGTTCTCTGCATTGGAGACTTCAATGTACACCATAGTGAGTGGCTTCATTCTTCTCACACTGATGTTGGAGGAAGCGAGGCTCTTGCTTTCTCTATTACTCACGATCTGGAGCAAATTATCAAACGAACATGCTGCAAACACTCTTGACCTATTATTTACTTCTAACCCTTCAAACTACTCTTATTCTGTGCTTTCCCCTCTTGGTAAATCTGACAACTCCATGATCTCTGTCTCTTCCATTTTCACTCTCCCACCACCAATCCCTCCTACTCAACGCCGCCTTCGGCACTTCGAGCGAACCCAATATGAAAATTTGCGTAACTTTCTCTTTGACTTCCCATGGGATGACTACTGCTTTCGGTCCTGCAACCCTGATCGGGTAGCTGTAAAAGTTGCCTAGATCATGACCGCGGGAATGGAGGCGTACATCCCCTCTTCTACAAAAAATTTCTCTCCCCCTAAACCTTGGTTTGATCGTGCCTGCTCCATGGCTATCCAGGCTAGGAATCAGGCTCACCGATCTAACCAAGCCTCTCCTTCCGATGTAACTCGCTCTGCTTTTATTATAGCTAGGAATCGCTGTACAGCTCAGATTCGAAGGTCTAAGGCTTCCTTTATAAGAAGGAAAGTTGGTGACCTTAACTCCTCTCCCACTGACAAATGCTTCTGGTCCTTAGCCAAAAACCTCTCCAATAACTTCTGTAACTCAAGCTTTCCCCCTCTCATTCGTTCTGATGGTTCTATAGCTTGCTCTCCCACTGACAAAGCCACTCTCTTTGGCTCTCATTTTGCTGCCAACTCTTCTATCAACGATTCCAGCGCACCTGTTCCTCAGTCTTTTCCCCTCTCTAACCCTATGCCCTCCCTTATCCTTTCTTCATGCAAATTTCATTAGGTTCTTCGCTCACTAAAGACAAGCAATGCATCTGGTCCCGATGGTATCCCTGCAAGGCTCCTTAAGGAGTTTGCAGATGAACTGGCTCCCGTGCTTTGTCATCTTTTTCGCCTCATTCCATCAACCAGTATCAATCCTTCATCTTGGAAGCATGCTCTAGTTCAATCTGTTCCTAAGAAGAGTGACTGCTTTATTCCTTCTAACTACTGACCTATTGCTCTAACCTCCTCTATTGCTAATGTTTTCGAAACTTTGCTCAATGCTCACTTCTTGAAACGCCTGGAATCTAACTCACTTATCTCCGATCAACAGTACGGCTTCGGCAAGGCAAGATTCACTGGTAATCTCCTGTCCTATCTTACTTATGTATGGTCATCTTCTCTGAAGAACTATGGGGAATCCTTTGTCGTCGCCTTTGATATCTCTAAGGCTTTTGACAGAGTCTGGCACAAGGCTCTGTTGGCCACTCTCCCTGCGTATGACTTTACCCCTTCTTTCTGTTCTCTGATTTCCAGTTTTCTTACTGACCGTTCTATATCTGTAGTTGTTGATGGCGCGACATCTAGCCCTTTCTCTGTTTCTAGTGGTGTTCCTCAGGGCTCTGTTCTTTCACCTACTCTCTTCCTTCTCTTCATCAATGATCTTCTACAATCCCCATCTTCCTCTCTTCTTCATGCCTTTGCCGATGATTCTACCCTTCACCATTCGTCTGCCTTTTCTTCACAACCTTCATCTGTTACTCGTAATCAATCTCGTATCACTCTTTCTTCTACTCTTAACTCAGATTTGCAGAGAGTATCTGAATGGGGCACTCAAAATTTAGTTAAATTCAATGCCTCCAAGACACAGTTTCTGGCTATCTCTTTATCTTCTTCTCCTCCTGATAACCCATTTGTCTTCAAAACTAATGAAATTTACCTTCTTAGCTCTATCAATATATTAGGAATCCATATAGGCTCTAATTTGTCTTGGAGGAATCACATAATCCAAATTTCTAAATCTTCATCCAAAAAATTAGGGGTTTTGTTTCGTTTTCGTTATTACTTTTCCTCATCGCAGTTACTTAAGGCAGTCAGACTCATTAATGATCGTTCTCTTACTTCTAACCTGGATTCTCTCTCTCTTCGTCGTAAGGTATCTTCCCTTTCGCTTTTCTATCGTTACTACTTCCATCGCTGCTCTGATGAGTTGGCGAGTTGCATCCCTCCTCCACTGCCGAGGCCGCGTAACACTCGCCAAGTGGCCTCATCTCACAGGTACTGTGTGTAGAGTTGTAGTTCGCGGATTGGTCTGTGCAGCGACTGCTTCTTCCCATCTACATCCAGACTCTGGAACTCTCTTCCTCCTTCTGTCTTTCCTAATTCTTATGACCATTCATCCTTCAAAAAGCAGATATATCGTCATCTCAGAGCCTAATCCTCCATATCTCTGGGTCCTCTTTACTTTTATTGTTTTTTTCTGTCTGTCGTTTTCCTTGTGTGACATTACCTCATCTCTGCCTTGCCCTTGACCTTTTTCTTTTCCTTCGTCTTGGTATTTTCTCGTGCCAGGGCCTTTGTTGATGAGGGCAGTTTCTGCCTGTTCCGGTGTAACACTCTTAAAAAAAAAGAAGGTATATATATATATATATATATATATATATATACATGTATTTGCATACGTGTGTATACGTGTGAATTGTGTTGATGTGTATGTATGTGTGCAAGCATATATTATATATATATATATATATATATATATATATATATATATATATATATATATATATATATATATATATATATATATATATATATATATATATATATATATATATATATATATATATATATATATATATATATATATATATATATATATATATATATATATATATATATATATATATCGGTGAAAAGGACCAATAACTCATTATGCTGATATGAATACCACAAAATCTCTCTCTCTCTCTCTCTCTCTCTCTCTCTCCTCTCTCTCTCTCTCTCTCTCTCTCTCTCTCGCTCTCTCTCTCTCTCTCTCTCTCTCTCTCTCTCTCTCTCTCTCTCTCTCTCTCTCTCTCCTCTATGTGTGTATGATTATGATGCTCCAGTGGCACTGCTATTTGCTCATCTTTTAAGTTATTTATATGATTGTATATGCATATACATGCATGTGTTGTGTCTGTTTTATAAATACACAAAGCTGTACATAAAGATGGGAATGCACCTTTAAGTCCCCATCTCCAATCTCTTATTATCCACCCTCATAATGGGGATTGATAGTGACTCATTAAACTTAAACACCGTTGTAAGAATACCTGTTTAAGTACGAGTAATCTCTGACATGTCTCAAAAAACGTAGAACAAAACTGTAAAAATCTACTTTTAGATTAAATTTTTATTCATTTCCATGTTTATCTAGATAAAGATGTTTGAATTTATCTAAATTTTGTATCATATATCTTTATCTATTTAATTTCATCATTGACATAAGATGAGAAATGCAAGAGACTTGTTATTGCCAAAGAGCAAGCCATTTATGAGTGTTTATTAGAAAATGACCATTAATAACGCTTCAGGTATATTTTTGTAAATATTTTATCCCAGCGGTTAGAGCTCTATATTCTGGAAGTTACAGACCCACGATCAAGCCCACATCGGGTCGTTGGGAAGGTTATTCAGCCTTAGCTCCACAGCTCTGCTGTGTATGTGCCCACTATCATAATGGTATATCATTCGGAATGAAAATATAAACAGAAATAATTGAGGAATCTCTCGATCCTTAATATTAAAGGACGTAAAAATACCCTTTGCATATAGTTTCATAATCCCCAGTTGAGTCAACTAAGAAATTCGCCTTAGAACTCTTAAGGCAGTTTGTGAAACCTTGTTGAAGGTTTTCATGTTTTCCTTCCACACTGGGCAACTCCAGTCTAGTTCGAGCCAATAGTCACTCAGTGGAAGTGCCAAATCAAAAGGATCAAATGAAATAAAAGAGAGGGGAAGGCGATAGAGGATATGCTGGAAGCGAAAGATATAAAGAAGAGAAAATATTATAAGAATTAAGGAATTTTTTATGGTGTTTTTGATTAATATGCCAATCTTTTTTGTCGTCAGAATTTCAAGCTCTTAAATGACTTGTGTGAACTTCAACTCAAAATTGCCTGCTTATGACTTGCAAAATGAACAGTTCACTAATTATTTTTTTACCACATTTGTTGTGCAGTTGCTTAATGATAACAATATTAATAATATTATTAATGATAATAATCGTGATAGAAATAATAATAGTAATAATTATCGTAATAATAATAATAATAATAATAATAATAATAATAATAATAATAATAATAATAATAATAATAATAATAATAATAATAATAATAATAATAATAATAATAATAATAATAATAATAAAAATAATAATAATAATAATAATAATAATAATAATAATAATAATAATAATAATAATAATAATAATAAAAATAATAACAATAATAATAATCATAATCATAATAATAATAATAATAATAATAATAATAATAATAATAATAATAATAATAATGATAATAATAATAATAATAATAAAAATAATAATAATAATAATAATAATAATAATAATAATAATAATAATAATAATAATAATAATAATAATAATAATAATAATAATAATAATAATAATAATAATAATAATAATTCTATCTACCTTTTCTGCCTCCCCCAATTGGGGGTAGCCGACATAAAAAAAAATAATAAGGGGATTACTTTGCTCTATGGACTATGACATGGGAGCTAGCGACTGCTCAGATGGCACTGCTGGAGTGCTGCAGCCCATCCTCCTGGCTCCTCCACAACCTGTGTCGCTTCATAACTGCCAACTCCCCTACTGCCCCTATCACAAGGCTAACTCTGTAAGATGCAGCCCAGTGGTAACAGCAGATGCCCATCAGAGCTGCATCACACTCGCTCGCCACTCTTTTCTATTCCTAGCACGCTCACTTGCTTCCCTCACATCCATCCTCCTATCATTCAGGACTCTTCTTACTCCATCCATCCATCCAAACCTAGGCCTTCCTCTAGTATTTCTCCCATCAACTCTCGCATTCATCACCTTTTTCAGCAGTCTTTCATCATCCATCGTTTCCACATGGCCAAACCATCTCAGAACATTCATATCTACTCTGGCTGCAATTTCTCTCCTCACACCCGTTCTTGCTCTCACCATTTTATTCCTAACCCTCTCCAACCGAGATACACCAATCATTATCCTCAGGCAATTCATCTAAAACACACTTAGTTTTCGTCTCTCACATATTTTCATACCCCATAACTCTGATCCATACATCACAGTTGGTAAAACCATTTTCTCATACAAAACTTTCTTAAATTTCATTTCCAACCCTCTATTCTTCATCACTCCTTCCAATGTAAGCAACACTTTACATCCTTCATTCAATCTGTGACAAACATCTGCTTCCACTCCACCACTTGCAGCTATAACCGAGCCTAAATATTTAAACTGATCAACTTCCTCTAGTGTCTCACCATTCAACATAACATTCAATCCAGCACCATCTTCATTTCTTGTACATCTCATAACCTTACTCTTTCCCATATTCACTAGAAATTTCCTTCTCTCACACACCATTCTAATTCTGACACTAACTGACACCGCTTCTCCTCTGAATCGGCCACCACCACAGTATCATCTGCAAACAGCAACTGATTCAGCTCCCACTCACTGTCATCCCCATCTACCAAAGGCATTGTGTGAAGCGAAAGCAGGCAAAGCACCTGGAATGGATGGTGTGAGAGCAGAGATGCTGAAAGAAGAGGGTGTGACTGCGTTGGTATGGTTAGTGAGGGTGTTTAATATATGCTTTATGTTGTCAATGGTGCCAGTGGAATGGGTGATTACTTGTATAGTGCCCCTATACAAAGGTAAGGGAGATATGTATGAATGCAGTAATTTTAGGGGTATAAGTTTGTTGAGTGTGGTACGAAAAGTGTATGGTAGGTTACTGATTAATAGGATTAGGAAAAAGACAGAAAATGTGATCGCACTCTGTTCTGGCCTTAAAGTCTATGACGAGAAAATATATACGTGTATATTTACAAGGAACTATGTATATATATTTACAACAGACTATGCACTAGAGACTATAATAGCTGATATGCGACTGTTAAGCAGTGGATCTCCATCTGTCCTTAGGCAGACGGAAACACCAACTTCTTGAATGTATCTGCAGAACATCCTTTCAACTCTTCAAGCCATCGTGTCAGGTCTGCAAGGTACAACCGCGGGTTAGCCTGACAATCTGTCCACAAATTCAGAGAATGACTTCCCTGCAACCTGGAAGAAATAAGCAGAGACAGACTTGAAAGGCCGTCTAGGGTGGCCATCAGATAGAGAGACTCCTGTTGCTGGCTGGGCTCCTGAAAGCTCCTTTTGGATTCCGTAAGAGGTAAAGATTTGTCCACTGTAGTGAAGGCATTGCAGGTAACGATGCATCGTACATGACAACAGTTGCCATGTTCCTTGCGAGGAGAGGGGGAAGCTCTTCCAGAGTTTGAAGAGCTGTCTTGACTCTTGCCATTTTTGTTGCAATACTTGTCGTAGTGGCCAGTCTTGTTGCAATTATGGCATTGCACATCCTTTGCTGGGCATCTAGGGGTCCTTGTCTAGTGACCCTTATGGCCGAAGTTGGTACAGGTGCCATTAGCACCAAGACACCTTGCCGGGCCGCGTTGGCGGTTGCAGGACTGGCTTGAAGAACTAGAGGAAGACTGTGTTGGTGTAGTCTCCTGGGAGGAGACCGTCTTCTGCTATTGTTGTTCCTTCTTTTATGCAGAAACGGCACGGAGATAGTTCGGCGAGGCGTGAATAGCTGAAGCAGTTGTACGAGCAGCCTCGAACAACCTACAGCATGCGATGAATGCGTGGAGGGATGCAGCTGCATTGAGAGAGGTCAGGCATTGTACAAGGTCCTGATCTCGGACTCCCATCAGGATCACCATCTTCAATTATGTCTCTGCACACGTAATGGGATCGCAGGGAAACAAGTCTACCTCTTCAGCCAGGTATTTGTGGTGGACATACAAGACACTGAGGGACTCACCGTCGGCTTATTAGCAGCAAAGTAGGTCATGACGTTGAATGGCTTCGTTCCTGAGATCCTTGAAGCGACCTTGCAAACAGACGAGTACCTAGTCCAAGGCAAGAGAAGTGTCTGGAAGGATGCCAATTGTGTGCTCCAGAACATTCTATTAGTCAAGGGAGATGCACATGTGAGGCTGTATGAGCTGCTTCTCTTTTGCCATTTTCTGACGCTCTATCATGAAAGCAAAGTCGTGCCATCTCCAACGCCACTGGCAGAAAACTTGAAGTGTTGAATCAGCTTGCAGAGTTGATGGCTCTGTGGTGATGGTTTGCTTTGAGAAGGAGAAGCAGCTGTGGGAGAAGCAGTTAAAATTTGTGTAAAGGACAGATGAGTCACAGGAGGAGTTGCAGGAGGTAGTGGTGTATCCTGGGAATTGACACCAACAGACGAGTCCGTTCAAGATTATGGGGTTGTTAGGGACAGCTTTTGTGGGTGGGGCAGCTGTTGGTGGGGCAGCTGTGCCACTCCACAAGTGTGACATCGTTTGTAAGAGTGCCATAAATCTTGAATTTTCCTCTCGGCATCGTAATTCGTCAGCTTTCTTACGAAGCTCGTCCTGGTTTAGTCGGCATTGCTCATACTCTTGTAGAAACTTCAGAAGTTGCTGGACATCACTGCTATTATCCTGTGTGGACGTATCGTTGGGAGGGAGTATATTGTAGCCTCTGCCTCATAATGAGTCGTTTTTTCCTCATACCTCCCATGAGAGGCGGTGAGGAAATGAAAAAAGTTGTGCTTTTCATCCAGGGCATGTGAGGAGTCTCCAGAACGTGCAGAAGAAGGAAAATTAGCCATTGTGCAGTAGAAAAAGGCAGGCAAGGCTCAGAGTTAGTAAAATCCAAGAATGTACAACAGATTCCTGAGTAAAAAGTAGCAAAAATAAGAGAACAGAGTGTAAGTAAGGCGCAAAGCACCACTTGGAAGGTATGCATTTTACTGACTCACTATACTACACTCGTTGACCACTATACACTTCAATAAAACGTCTTTCTTTGCACGATAATCGAAAAGTGAAGCGTTGCAGAGGGGTTTTCAATAACCCGGATGAGTAGGCTGATTCCACAAAGTTCGTCTCTCTTATAAGGCACACAGAACCTGAAAAAATACTCACTGAGCCATGTTCATTGTGATAATCACTGGTCCATGTTGAAATACCACACAAAACATGAGAAATGTTCACTATCCTACCCACTGCAACATGTTGATATAGGTCCATTAAGAAAACACTCGGTTCTCTTTACAAGAGACTATATACATTACCTGGTAAAACAGGAGAGGCATTAGACTTGAGTGACCAATAATCTAAGAGGCTGATGCACGACTAACAAAGTATAACTCTGATATGAGATTAACTACTTATAGAAATAAGCTTGAAGTCTGAATCCAACAATCTGTTTTACCACAAACCACCTCATTGCCTGACTGTAACAATACCACATATTATTCTAGAACTCTAAAAGGCGAATTGATAGTCAGCTATCGGTAAAATGTACTAGCTAACAGCCGAGTACGCATTTGGCCAACCAGCCTGTTAAAGGACTCGCTTATTGTTCATATATCCACAAATGTGGGAACCCGTACCGTCTATATACAGGAAATACTCTTGTATATATACTCGCTTATATAAGAACTAAAGTCCTTCCTGGAACATGTGCTCCCTGGCAAGCAACACATGCACCAGCATTTTTTTTTTTTTTACAATTGTGACGCCAGAACGGGCAAAATATAAAGAATGAATAATTCTGCCTTCATCGGGCCTGGGCACGAAGAAAACACAAAGTAATATCAAACAGAGATGGGGAGTATTGAGGTTTGTCAGATGTGAAGGGGTAATACTAGATGTGTAATAAATATCCGAGAATATTCAGTGTTGGTGTAGGCATAGCTGCAGAGAAAAAAATCGTACCGTCTATATACACACACAATACTATGTTAGGTTAGGTTAGGAAAGATTAGGCTAGGTTAGATTGGGATATATATTCATTCAAATTTTGTTATTGGCTAAAAGAACTGGCGAATTCCAGGCTTTTCTAGATATCTGGCAACACTGCTACATTGTTTATGTAAAACATAAAGGCAGTATTATCACTAGCTACCCTCTAGAAGTATATATAGTCGCTGCCCTGATTTATCGAGCTAAAAGGAACAGAAGAGATTGTAATTAGGAAATCGCAGTATATTTCAGCTTTATTTAGAAAAAAATTTGGATTTATATAAATAGGCGATGTAAAGAGGCGAGTTTATCTACACAGACTGTAAAGAGTTCAACTCCCAATGGCGGATCACAGCATTTTACCATA
>JAXCGZ010006507.1:0-5000 GCA_037179515.1 Halocaridina rubra
CATATATCTCCTTGACACTTTCTACAAACATTGTAATAAAATATCTGTGCCCTCGACCAACCGTTACCCCTCAAGATTTGTTACAAGTTTCAGATTCTGGCTTCAGCATGACGGACTGGCTTCAGCATGACGGAAGTCATGCGACATATATCCAACACATTATCTGTGAACACTAGATCAAGTAGTGATGGCTCATCCCCACCCCTGTGTGTGCGCATGTGTGTGTGTGTGTGTGTGTGTGTGTGTGTGTGTGTGTATGTGTGTGTGTGTGTGTGTGTGTGTGTGTGTGTGTGAGAGAGAAGAGAGAGAGAGAGAGAGAGAGAGAGAGAGAGAGAGAGAGAGAGAGAGAGAGAGAGAGGAGAGAGAGAGTCAACAGTCTAAGTCAATAAACTTTATTCCATATTAAAAAGGCTATTACATGATAATTACACTAATTAAAAATGTAACCTGTCAAAATGTGACATTGAATAGAAATTCTTCTTTGGTAAATAGATAGGCCTTTTAAAATCTGTACAGCACATGATTTAAATATTTACTAATTAAAACAATCATACGTACACTTCGTCTACCCTATGCGAGGATAATTATGAGACTAAAATCACTTATTAAGTAGGTAATTTAAAAGATGAGATTTAAAAGAGGGTAATGTATGGCAGCTTCTTAAGTGTGCGGGTAGAGTTCCAAAGTCTCGGGCCCATTACATTTAAGGCTCTTGCCCCAGTATCAGTGGAAGTTATGGGCATGAAAGAAGAATTCTGATATCTGTTGATGTTATTGATAAGCACTTGATTAACTGTTGGCAATGAGAAGAGCCACTCCGGTAGTATTCCATTATATATTTTAAAAACTAAGAGACAGATATTATATATGAACTTCATGTCCATCCTCAGCCAACCCAATCTCTCAAAGAGGGGGTCACGTGATCATATTTATTCACCCCCCCCAATGGCAACTCTTGCAGCAAAATTCTGGAGCCTTTTCACTCGTAACATCTGGGTCTTAGTCGTGAAACCCCAAACACTCAGACAATAGGTGAGAATACTTAAAATCAATGATTTTACTACAATTACCCTACAATCAGGCTCGAATCTTTCATAGACTCTTTTCAAGTAAATAAGGGTATCGTTCACTTTTTTATGTAGTTCATCGATATGAAAGTTAAACGTCATGGTACTGTCCATAACAACTCATAGATTTTTAAGCTTATGAGATGGGAAGAGTGAAACATTGTTGAAATTTATACTGATGTTCTCAGGAATGAGAGACAGGTACTGATTTGATCCAAAAATAACGAATTTAGTTTTATTTTCGTTCAGTAAGAGACCATTACTGTTAAAATAACATTTGGCACAGTTTAATATATCTTCAGCCCTTTTTAAAATTTCAGGAATTCTATCAATGTCACCAGTAAGCATAATCTGGGTGTCATCAGCATGCATAGCAAATAGGCGATCTCTTTATAAATTGAGGTAAATCATTAACATATATCAGGAAATGCAGAGGACCCCAAATTGAACCCTGAGGAACGCCAAAACTGATATCTAAAGAAGAAGAGAGAGTCGAGCCCATTCGAACTGATTGACTTTGATCTTTCAGATAATTTTCGAACCAAAACGAGTAAACGTAAACTTTGGAAAGTTTGGTCATTAAAATTTGATGGTGGACACTCTTAAATGCTTTAGACAAATCTAACAATAATAAAAGTGATATTTTCTTATTCTCAATATTACTATAAATTTTATCAGTAATTTTAAGTAGGGCCGTCTCGGTCGAAAGCTTAGGCCGAAAACCTTGTTGTTCCTCACATAATAGGCACTTTGATTCAAGGAAATTTATGAACTGGGTGGCAACTACCTTCTCTAGTATTTTAGAAAGGATGCTGAGAAGAGAGATTGGCATATAATTTTCAACATTATTAGTATCTCCACTCTTAAAAACGGGGATGACATATGGATGCTTCAGCTTCCAGAGGTTAGGATAAATGCCTGTTACATTGGATGCATTAAAAAGGACTAGAATGGAAAAAACTGTAACTGGCAATGAGTCAGTTAGGAAGCAAAGTTGTATCCCATCGGAACCACAAGAGTTTGTTGGTTTGAGGTTCTTTATGATAAGAATAAGTGTGACTAAATCGATTGGGTGCAGTCTAAAATTATTGATAATATTCCTTTCAGCTGGAGGGTGGCAATTAAGTGGTTGATTAATAATCAAGTCATTATTATCTTGGGACTTTTCATATGTGGACTTACCTATTTTAGCAAAATACTTATTAAACTCATTCACTCGCTTTTCCACATCATCATTGAGACGGTTAGAATTTTCTGAGATTTCTTTATTTGCAGAAATTATTCTTTTTATAACATTCCAAGTTCCTTTGATATTTCCCCTATACGTGGAAAATTCTTCCCTGAAATGATTTTTCTTCTTTTCAGACAACATTGTTTTAGTAAGGTTTCTCTCTCTTCTATAGGCTCTTTCCATCTCGGAGTTTTGTCTATCAGATTTAAATTGGCTTAGGAGGTAATCTCTCCTCTTCAGTTGCTCTTTTAACTGAGAGTCAATCCATGGGGCAGGAGGGTGTGTCATGACTTCGGTTGTAAGATGGGCACATTCTTTTAAACATCTCGTAAAAACATCAGTAAAAGTAGAAACTTGATAATTTGCACAATCTGTAGATAATATTGAATTTAAAATGTTGTATTCATTAAGAAGAATGTCACAAAAACAATTTTGAGAATAATTCTCAAGAGAGCGGAAAGTTTTAATGATTGGCGGTCTCTTTTCTTTCCTGACATTAACTGTAGCTATTAGAAGCTCGTGGTCTCCCACGGGACAAGGTAAGGCATCATGGTGAACTGTAAAACTAGGTGTATTGGTAATTATGAGACCAATTAGACTGGAAGAATTGGCGGTGATATGGGTCGCTTTATTCACAAGCTGAATTAAGTGGAGGGATTGAATTAATTTCTCTATTTCATTATTAGGAAGAAAAAGGTTGTCATTGAAGTCGCCTACAATAATGAGAGCTTTGCTCCTCAAACAGACAGACCGAAATGGCTCGGAGATGTAATCAAAGGTGTTGCTGAGTGCATGAGGGTGCCTATATAAACATCCCAGGATGAAGGAAGGGAATTTCCCACTCTGAACAGTCAACCAAATGTCCTCAAGATGAGGAGGTCGTTTGACTTCAGGGGTCTTTAATAGGGTGACCTTTAGATGATCTCTTACATACACCCCCTCCCCTACCCCCATCAAATCGATAAAAAGGATACTCAGGTATAGCAACAAAACCAGACTGCATATTAGGTAGGAGCCAAGTTTCACAGATATACATATACATATCTACGTTATTTTCTCTGATCATTAGTTCAATATTGTCGAAATTACCCAAAAGTAATTGCGCATTGATGTGTTGTATATTTAAGAGATGTTTCAATAAGCCAGCATTACAATGTGATTGCTATATATTTAAAGGACATACTCTTGTTTTATGGCCATGTTCACGGCAATGACCACATTTAAGTCTATAGTTAAACCTACAGTGGGAAAGGTCATGGTTTATTTCTCCACAGTTTGAACAGGGCTGTCGACGACTTTAGAGGTGCTGCAATTCCTCCCTCGCCCGGGGACGCTGGGGATAGCGCCGTGGTCGGTCGAGATTGTAAAGACTGCAATTCATCCTCGAGTCTCGTCTCCATCCTCGAGTACCAGGTGGGATCTGATGATTCTGATGACGAAAATCCCGGGTATGACGTCCATCCGAAAGCTATTGAGGATCCCTTCTAGAATGCTGGTCGTTGCTGCTTTCTTGAGTGACGTTTCTAAATTCATTGTTATGCAGTTGTATCATATTATTTCTTATTGAGGGGAGCTGGCGATGCCGGTCGTAGTTTCTGTTCCTGTATGTGTTTATTTGACTGCCGTTATTGGCCGTGACCGGTCGTTGTTGCCGCTGCAATACAGAAGTGTATGTAGCAGGTATGGTTTGGCATATTATTTTTTCCCAGTTGTTGCTTAGTTTGAAGAATGGGCATTGTTTAGCGATTATATTCAATAACCTAATAACGCCAAATCTGTTGAGAGCATTCCCCTCATCATTTCCATCATAACACATCCGATCAACGTCGACAGTACCAAGCCTGAACTGCAGATTAGTCTTGACAACTGAAACGCCATTGGACACACTCCAAGTTGCTAGTTGATTATTGAAATAATTGATCTTTTCATTGAACTCTTCACCTCTAGGGACAGGTGCTACTTCACACACGTGTATACTCATCTCCTCATTCACCTCCTTGAGATGGGTTATGAGAGAACCCAATCTATCAAAGATATCCACAGGCTGAGACCCATCAAGGATGTCTTGAATACCGCAGTATAAGATGCAATATTTAGGAGCCCATCGAAGCTTCTCTGAGACCCAACAATTTATGAGATCTGTAATAGCTCCTTTTATAGTTTGAACGGAGCATTGTTGGTGTAAGACTGACCCATGAACAGAGAGGTTTGTGTCACCCAGAAGCAGGCTTCAGTCAGGTAGGGGCCGGGTAGGGGTTACACCCTGCGGTGTGGGTGTCGTCTGTTGTGAATTGTATGTTCCATGAAGTACCCCGACTTGCTCTTCCAGTGCAGAGATACGATCATTTAACTTGTTGATTGTGATATGTGCAGCTTTCATAAGTTCACTGAGTTCATTGATGTCAAGATCTCTGATATTTATGAACGTTACTTTCAGCATCGTTTGTTTATGACGATCTATGTTTTTCGAGAATCATATCAATGAGTTCATCTTTCGTGTGCCAGACCCTTGTGATACCTATTTCCCGACAGAGTTTTTGTAATTCATTTTTTTTTTTTATAACTATCATTGAGGAATTCCCAAGTAGGGTTTTCCAAAGACACTAGGTTTTCACTAGAAGACATTATAATATGAAAAATACAAAACACTAAGATTAAAATAATTAGGCAACTGGCAGCCCTTGTAGATGTTCTTACTGCGC
>JAXCGZ010006507.1:7500-17500 GCA_037179515.1 Halocaridina rubra
TTATTATTATCATTATTATTATTATTATTATTATTATTATTATTATTATTATTATTATTATTATTATTATTATTGTTATTATTGTTATTATCATCATCATCATCATCATCATCATTATTATTATTATTATTATTATTATTATTATTATTATTATTATTATTATTATTATTATTATTATTATTATTATCATTATTATTTCTATCATACAACAATGCAATACCACCTATATTAACAACTATGACAATAAATTTAAAAAAAATAAGAAAGCAATAGACACCCAATAGATGAGAACTAAGAAAGCTCTCAAGTAATTGCATATAAAATTGCTCTTTAGCCATTTCGTCTCAAGTAACTCTTCACAATAAGAACGATGCTCTTTTTAAGAAACGAGACCAGCGGATAAACAAAGATAAAGGATCGATATCACTTTTTAACATACAGATAAGTAAAGATAAAGCATCCTTTGATGGGAAATGAATAGGAACATTGAAGATGTCTGCAACATGGGCACCATCAGCTTATGGTTTTCCATACATCTATACCTTTCCATTTCCCTACCTGTCTTTCTATTACCATTTCATCTGCCTATCTATAATAAAATGATTTATCTGACTACATATTTTCTATATTTATTTACATATCTGTATGCCTATCTGTTTACCTTTTTAAGTATCTATTTATACATGTATCTCCACCTACCTTTCTTCTACCCAAGCTGTCCTTTGTACATCGATATTTCTCCGTACCTGAATATTTGATATTGTATTAAACAGGTATGAAGAATTCTCTTATACATAACCGGGTAAAACATCCTTGTTATAGTTTGTGAATTTAAAAGTGACCTAAACTAAAATTAACTGAAATGAGTATTTTTGCTAGGTAAGCAGTTTTCAAGCACTTTTTGCTGCAATACAATCAGGCCGAGAAGGATGAGACACTATACTTCTTTCTTTAAGGTTGTGGCCAAAGATAGCTTTTGCGAGCGTAATAATATTCCTCCTATCATAAACTGAACCATCTTTTTCTCATATGTGCGCGTGCATCATAAATCCATTTTTCTATCTTGTAATATTTACAACATATTTTTAGATTGTTATGTCTAAGAAATCCAGTAGACTCTCTCTCTCTCTCTCTCTCTCTCTCTCTCTCTCTCTCTCTCTCTCTCCTCTCTCTCTCTCTCTCTCTCTCTCTCTCTCTCTCTCTCTCTCTCTCTCTTCCTTTACTCGAGTTATCTCTTTAGCTTATACAATATCTTATTTTTCAACAAACTGCAATAAAGGAACCACCAACTAATACTCTAGTAAAGTAAATATATGCCAATATGTATTCAAACGCAACAAACCCATCAAAAACAACAAAAAGACTATAAATATTGGAAGCACCTTTTGGGAGTTCCTATTAGCAGCGCTGGGGTTTAATATTGGAAAAAATGTTATCACGGGAATACATACTGGGAGTATTGGATGTACGTACTGCAAGCATATACTGGGAATGTGTATGGGGAGTACATGCTGGAGGTACGAATTTGGAGGACAAAACAGAGGGGTTGGGAGTGAGACACAGGAGTACATACTGGGATCACGCACTGGCAGAGGATATTAGGAGTAAATATCCCATAAACTCACATCACACCTGACGAACAAAAATGTGTAATTACGACTCCCACTAATTGCTAGTGGTATCGACAGCGTAATTCTGCAACGTGTGTAATCAAAGAGAGAGAGAGGAGAGAGAGAGAGAGAGAGAGAGAGAGAGAGAGAGAGAGAGAGAGAGAGAGAGAGAGAGAGAGAGAGAGAGAGAGAGAGCAAAATGTTGTTTGCTAATTCATAATGATGATGATGATGCTACCTTGCATCCGAATTTTTGTGTTGTGATCATTAAGTACTATTTCAGCATATTAAGTAATATACTTCTATGATTAGATTCCCCCTCTATCTAGGCGATGAATGTTAAAACATTAACCGAAGAAGATGTTATTTGATTTATTGTATAAAAAAAAAAAAAAAAATATATATATATATATATATATATATATATATATATATATATATATAATATATATATATATATATATAATATATATATATATATAAGCCAAATCCATAGAAGAAGAAAAATAGCAAACAAAGCTCATATTTCCTTTTTTATGTTAATGTTGTAGAGTTTTTTCTTTTATCTAACCATCATTATATGCAAATAAGGAAATTTTAACGTACACACATTGAAATGGGAATGTATTTCCGGTCATTAATAGTTAAGGTAAAAACCGGCGAGAGAGCCACTCAGGTCAAAAGAAGACCTATTTTATGCGTGTGTACGTGTGCGTGTATACGCATGGCGAGTATGCATCTTTATGACGAATTACCTTATACATGTGTACATGCATGCTTGGTGTGTGTATAATGACTTCCAGTATACATGCATGTATATGTATATACAGCGACAGTATTTATAAGTGTGAAGTATGTAAGTGATTGAGTGTGTTTGTGTGAGTGCGCGACTGGATTTACATGTTAGGTGTGTGTATATGTCATGCTTCATGTGTACTGTTTTACAGGAGTGTCTGTATGCTTAAGTCTTTATATGTCAATGTTACGATTTCTTGTTTATGTTTGTTTATACTAATACGTGTCTGAATAATTTAATTTTTTATATATTCATGTATGTGCATATGATGAATTAATGTCTACAGTGTGGTATATCCTGTTTAAAGGTTTTCATAAGTGAGTACGTACGTATACGTGTGTATGACAACTTGTTTCATACATGCTGAATGTGTGTACGTACATGTATAAAACTTGCTTTACATGTGTACGTTCGAGCATGACACAAAGTGTACGTATATCATTGTTAGTATGACGATTTGTTTTATACGTGCATGCTTATAAGCATATGACGACATGTTTTGTACGTGCTGCATACATGTACGCATGTGTATAACGATTTGCTTTATTTGTGCATGCACGCGCCTATTATGATTCAAAACATCCAGTGTGAATGTGTTCGGTATTATATGTCTATATAAGCGTTCTCATGTAAGGGTGTATAATGACTTGTTTTAAACGTGCTTTTTATAAGATTATGACGACTTCACCTATACACACGAGATATATATATATATATATATATATATATATATATATATATATATATATATATATATATATATATATATATATATATATATATATATATATATATAGAGAGAGAGAGAGAGAGAGAGAGAGAGAGAGAGAGAGAGAGAGAGAGAGAGAGAGAGAGAGAGAGTGCGAGTGTGTTCAATAATCTGTTATAAAGGAAAGGAGCACTGGCTTTGCATCTCCTGGTCATAAAATATCTTAATTTTCATAATAAAAAACTTATGTATTAAAATTATATGCATGCATGTATGTATGTATGTATGTGTGTGTGTGTATGTATATCGTGTATTTAAGCAAGCAAACAAGCACATGTGTATGTACGCACACACACACACACACACACACACACACACACACACACACACACACCTCTAGAACTAGAGGTCATAGTTTGAAGCTTCGTAAGAAAACTTCTTTGCAGGATGTAAGGAAATACTTTTTCAGTGTAAGAGTAGTTGATAATTGGAATTCGCTAAGCGAGGAGGTAGTAAATGCTATCTCAATCCATAGTTTTAAGGACAGGTACGATAAGTATCACTAAGTCTAAAATGGAACCGATCAGGAGACGGGAAGATACGAGCTTTGGGCTCTTTCCCGTAAACACAATTAGGTAATCACAATTAGGTAATCACACACACACACACACACACACACACACACACACACACACACACACACACACACACCTCTAGAACTAGAGGTCATAGTTTGAAGCTTCGTAAGAAAACTTCTTTGCAGGATGTAAGGAAATACTTTTTCAGTGTAAGAGTAGTTGATAATTGGAATTCGCTAAGCGAGGAGGTAGTTAATGCTATCTCAATCCCTAGTTTTAAGGACAGGTATGATAAGTATCACTAAGTCTAAAATGGAACCGATCAGGAGACGGGAAGATACGAGCTTTGGGCTCTTTCCCGTAAACACAATTAGGTAATCACAATTAGGTAATCACAATTACGTAATCACACACACACACACACACACACACACACACACACACACACACACACACACAAAGACATGCCACGAAACTGGTGCCAGAAATACGCAATCTCAGTTATGATGAGAGGCTGAGGGAATTAGACTTACCATCACTCGAAGCTAGAAGAGTGAGGGGGGATATGGTGACAGTCTTTAAATTCCTTCATGGTTATGATAGAGTGGATAGGGATCGATATTTTGATATGGCTGGCTCTAGAACTAGAGGTCATAGTTTGAAGCTTCGTAAGAAAACTTCTTCGCAGGATGTAAGGAAATACTTTTTCAGTGTAAGAGTAGTTGATAATTGGAATTCGCTAAGCGAGGAGGTAGTTAATGCTATCTCAATCCCTAGTTTTAAGGACAGGTATGATAAGTATCACTAAGTCTAAAATGGAACCGATCAGGAGACGGGAAGATACGAGCTTTGGGCTCTTTCCCGTAAACACAATTAGGTAATCACAATTAGGTAATCACACACACACACACACACACACACACACACACACACACACACACACACACACACACACACATATATATATATATATATATATATATATATATATATATATATATATATATATATATATATATATATATATATATATATATATATATATATATATATATATATATATATTCACACTATCAGTTTTCTTCCCCTTCCCCTCCAATGTTTTTTTTTTCTTTATTTGTTCCCTACCTTTTGCCTGTGTCCAGGTTTGAGCCCCTCTTAAATCAACAATAGAATTACCTTGTTGATGAATACGGTCACGCACACCACGAAACTCACTAATATCTATCAACACTCCTGACACTCTCATTTATACCACACGAAACATTATGAAAAACATACTGGAAAAATGTAAAATAAAACAGCAACAAGACTTTACACATGTTGAGTTGCTTTCATTATTGGTGTTGTAATAGTTGTTGATGGTATTATGACTGGTAGTATTAATACTTATAATTTATTATTATTATTATTATTATTATTATTATTATTATTATTATTATTATTATTATTAGTAGTAGTAGTAGTAGTAGTAGTAGTAGTAGTTCAATAATAATAATAATAATAATAATAGTAATAATAATAATAACAATAATAATAATAGTACGTAGTCTCCGTGGCAAAATGGTAGCGTCTGTGACTCTGAGGCGGCAGGTCGAGGGTTCGCGCCCCGTCACGGACTGAAGTTAGTAAGGGCATACACTCACGGGAACGATTACATCTGCCAAAACAAGTCCTTCGTAAGAAGGCAACCGTCCTAGCCCTTAGTAAAATAGGGAGTTCGTGACGTAAAACCGAATCCAATAATAATAATAATAATATTCCGGCTTTACGTCATGGACTCACTTTTCTATCAAGGGCTAGGACGGTTGCCTTCTTGCGAAGGACTTGTTTTGGCAGATGTAATCCTTACCCTGAGTGCATGCCCTTGCTAACCTCAGACAGTGACGGAACGCGAACCCTCGACCTGACGCCTCAGAGTCGCGGACGCTACCGCCGGAGCCACGGTGACTACAATAATAATAATAATAATAATAAAAATATAATAATAATAATAATAATAATAATAATAATAATAATAATAATAATAATAATAATAATAATAATAATAATAATAATAATAACAATAATAATGTAATGCAATTATGTATTTTTAAATGCCTTTAAAAAATCTCTTTTCCATGTCGGGAATCGAACCTGCGAACTCTAGTCCAGAGCAAAACAGCTTAGTCCATTAAACCTCCTCTGCGGTCTAGTAACCTAAACTGTGTTGCTCTAGACTAGAGTTCGCAGGTTTGATTCCCGACCATGAAGGGAGCTTAATACTACTATTACTACTACTACTACTACTACTACTACTACTACTACTACTACTACTACTACTACATAATAATAATAATAATAATAATAATAATAATAATAATAATAAAAATAATAATAAGATCACCTTCGCTAACTCAGTGGTGAAGGGCCTGACTTTCACCAAGGAGGTCTTGAGATCAACTTTCAAATTTAGTTAATACACCCAAAACTGCTATGGGAAAGAAAGAGAGGGTTGTGCTGTCGTTAACATGGATAATTTTTTAAGCCAGCGAGCTTCGTGATATGTGAAATCAATTGAAGGACATCAATCACCATGAGATTAGGCTGTGATAAGAGCAAAATGCCTCTCCGTTGATCCGATGTAATAAAAAACTAAATAGCTTGACTCACGGCATAAATACTCTAATGATTAGCAATCAAGACTCTCTCTCTCTCTCTCTCTCTCTCTCTCTCTCTCTGTCTGTCTGTCTGTCTGTCTGTCTGTCTGTCTGTCTGTCTGTCTGTCTGTCTGTCTGTCTGTCTGTCTCTCTCTCTCTCTCTCTCTCTCTCTCTCTCTCTCTCTCTCTCTCTCTCTCTCTCTCTCTCTCTCTCTCTCTCTCTCTCTCTTTCAGTGTGTGTAAGTGTGTATGTTTACTCTTAGAATCTCTTCTACTACCTTTCTGTTTTATTGGAACTTCATCCTGATGCCCCTTTTATTTCGCAAGCTTTTAGAAATATTGAAGGTTTGGCACCGGGTAGGTGGTCTGCTAAGAAAAGGAGATCTGGCAGCTCCCTGGCACTCCCTGTAGAAGGGTTCCCTTTGTTCTTACTCTGGCACTGGCATAAGGAAGTGTTTTCCTCCCCCTGCTGTCCCTTCGCTTCCTCCAAGTATCCACTTCGTTCTTCGTGGTTCTTGTTCTTCTTATCCTCCTTCTTCATCGTCTTCTACTTATCCCCTCTTGCTTTTTATTTATTTTCTTCTTTTTATTCAATTTCTATAGTTATGCTTTTTCTCCTCCTCCTCCTCCTCCTCCTCCCTGTTTACATCTTCTTTTATTTAATCTCCTTATTCTCTTTGATCTTGTTTGTTTGTTTTGCTTATTTCCATTATTCTCAAGCTTCTTCACCTGTCTCTTCAACTTATCGCTTCTTTTCTTCCTTCACTTGTCTTTACTCTTCACATTTTCCTAATTATCCGCCATCTCCTTTCTTCTTCCTCCTCTTCTCTCATCCATTATACCTCCAGACCGCCTCGGCGTTTTCATGTAAAAAGTTCAAGACCAAAAGCATCGTGGGAACAAATAAACAGATCGTGTTATCATGTTACTCATACCTCAAGTTAAAATGATTTGATATGCAGAGTAAGCTAAGACAATAGAAAGAAATCATGCATATCTGTGCACTCACCAAACTTCATTAATATAATTGGTTTCACAGTCTACTATGTTGGATCCAAGGGTACTACCTATAGATAAGAAAAAGAAGATAAAAATAATAATAATAATAATAATAATAATAATAATAATAATAATAATAATAATAATAATAATAATAATAATAATAATAATAATAATAATAATAATAATAATAATAATAATAATAATAATAGTAGTAGTAGTAGTAGTAGTAGTAGTAGTAGTAGTAGTAGTAGTAGTAGTAGTAGTAGTAGTAGTAATCTCTACCAACAATTTTCTGAACTAAAAATAACATACTCGCACAAAAAGCAAACATACATATCAGTAAAAATAAATACACAATGCTAGTCAGTTTCCATGGCAAGAATGATTTCTTAGAGATATTTTGTCATCAGTAAAGAATTCCACAACGTATTATCGACGTGATAAAATTCCTTTATCAATCATATATTGACACCGCTTTTATGAATTAATGATTTGAAGGAATATTAATATCTCCAAGAATTTATATATATATATATATATATATATATATATATATATATATATATATATATATATATATATATATATATATATATATATATATATATATATATATATATATATATATATATATATATATATATATATATATAATTCTTTAACACTTTCAGGAGCCGCCGCTCCCATTCTCCGAGGAGTTATAATTCCATCAGAAGTCGGGTAATTCATAATTCTTTACCAATTACAAGAGCCACTACTTTCTTTTCAGAGGTGTTCTTTTTCAAAAGTAGTTTATGAACTTATCAAAACTCTCGTATTTTCAAGAAATGCAACCTAAATTTTCAGATGTGTATTAATTCTAAAAGTAATAGGGTACTTTATAATTATTTTCTAATTGCAAGAGCCATAACTTAAATTTCCAAAGGTGATATCATGCCAATACTAGTTGTTGAATCTTTACAAGGGCCATTTCAAGAACTATAATTCAATAGTGTATGCAAGAGCCGTTGTTTCATTCTCAAAGGTATTATATTTTTTGGAGTAGATGATAACTTCTAATATGCCTTAATACTTACCACTGGCACTTCTAATATTGTGTAAAACGCCTAATGTAGTGGGGAAATCTGTATATCTTTGTGATTTCCAGAGCCGCTGCTTTCAGACTAAGTACTGTAATTCCAATATTCACAGAGGAATTTATAAAATATTTGCTTCTTTCAAGAGTAACTTTTCCCATTGTCGAAGATATTATGATACTAAATGGACTAGGGTAGTATGTAACTCCTGTGTACTTTCAAGAGCTCCACCATTCCCTTATCAGAGGTACCAAATCATAACTGGTACATTCATCATCTATTGTGTGGGTACACAATACCAGGAGTGTTTTCCCCTCTCCTTTTCTCCTCTATCTTTATTATTATTATTATTTTTTGCTGGTGCATTTCCTCTCCCATTCTATTTCCCCCCACTTCCTAATGATGATGATGATGATTCTCAGAGGAGTTACAAATCGGAGTATTTGTTGAAATTTATAAATTCTTAAATTTTTCAATGTCCAATCTTGTAAAATAAAAGCTCCTAGAGCAGTATAAAATGGTTATAATTCATGTTAATTGGTTATACATCACGAACTCCCAATTATACTAAGGGCTAGGACGGTGCCTTCTTGCGAAAGACTGGTTTTTAGCAGGCGTGATCGTTACCCTGCCTGAATGCCCTTTCTAACTTCAGACCGTAGCGGCCGCCAGCCTTCGACCTGACCCTTCTAAGTTGCGGACGCTACCACTTTGCCACGGCGACCACAGAGTTTTATAATTCAATATTAGTTTCAAACTCCATTCTCATTAGCGTAAAGGGTCCAACAGTAGTTGGAGAATTCTATCATTCCTTTTATGTTTCACGAAACACTACGGCCATATAAAATGTGTTATAATTGTAGCACCTTTGAGAATGTGATGAAGAAGATATTGAGAGTACAATTCAACAACGCTGAGGATATGAGCAGAGGCACTTCACGTACTATGTAACACCTTAGTCTGTGGAAGCAGCAGTGGCTCTTGAATATTCCAAGCAATTCTAATTTTCTTCACTCGTGAGGATTTTAGTTTAGGGATAGAGTGGTTCTTGAAAGTGTTTGAATATTTCTTCAACTACTCTCGAGGTTTTGTTCGGAAGAAGTGGTTATTGTTTGTAATAAGGACTTAAAAATATCTCCAACTATTTCTGAAGCATTTTCATTTTAAAGCAAGGTTCTTGCAATTAGTAAATACATATAAAGTTCTTAAACACAGTATCTAATTTGAAAAGTGGAACAGTGATTATGAAGTATAATTCTTCGTAATCGGAAGTTTCATCATCCTCATATGGTCTCTGTTTATCATTATACTCTTGGAGACTAGGGTTGTAAAGTTTTACAGCCGGATGCTTTTTCAGACACTAGCCCTTTATAATGATACATATTTGGAACCGCCATCGAACTGAACTGGTTTGTCGCCCATGTATCAGGATTTACTTCTCAATATTTAAGTCTCTTCATCTGTTTTAAAAGGTTTTTAGTTTCTGTCATCATGTACAAAGTCGCTGTTTTTGTTTTTTTTCTATATATTTTATTCTTTAATTCAATTCATTCTTATATTAATCGTTTTCGGAAGGGCTGATCAAAGACC
>JAXCGZ010006507.1:25000-30000 GCA_037179515.1 Halocaridina rubra
GGATAGACTGAAAATCAGCAGGAAGAAGACAGAGTACTTGAGGTTGAGAGATGATGAGGATGGGGAGGTCAATTTGAAGGGGAAGGTGTTGAAAAGAGTTGAAAAGTTCAAGTATTTGGGATCAATAGTAGCAGAGGATGGTGACTAGTCAGATATAAACCTCAGAATACAAGCGGGATGGAAGAACTAGAAGATAGTGTCTGGGGTGCTGTGCGACAGGAGAATAGGGATTAAGTGTAGGGTGTAAAGTGCATAAGACAGCTGTGAGACCTGCAATGATGTATGGAGCAGAGGCATGGAAAATAAAGAAGGCACAAAAGAAAAAGCTGGATGTGGCAGAGATGAGGATGTTGAGATGAATGTGTGGGGTGACAAGAAGCGATAAGATCAGAAAGGAGGTAATTAGAGGTACCTCAAAAGTTAGAGAAATATCAGATAAAATACAAGAAAGTAGACTAAGGTGGTATGGTCATGTCGTTAGGAGGGATGAATAGTATGTTGAGAGGAGGGTGATGGAAATGGATACTGAGAGTAGGAGAGGGAGGGGGAGACCAAAGCGTAGGTGGATGGATTGCATCAATGACAAACTGAGATCTAAAGGTTTGTTGGGTGATGAGGTATGGGACTGGAACATAAGGAAAAAACTGGCCAGAAATATCGACATCACATAAAAGTGGGAAAAGATGTAGACGAGGAAGAAGAAATATATATATATATATATATATATATATATATATATATATATATATATATATATATATATATATATATATATATATATATATATAACCAAGCAAGCACATTACATATGTGAAAACATGAATAATTTTTTTTTACCCAGACCGGGACTCGAACCTAGGACTTATGATTACTAAGTCAAGGCGCTACCACTACACCACAGAAGGTTAAAAGGAATCCAACCTTATAGCTTATATCTGCTATACTTAGGAATGAACGCATTCTATCTGAATACCACTATGTTCATATTACAGATTCCCCAACCTCACTCGTGGCTTCATTTTTAGCATTTAATTCAATTCCCAATCTCATTCGGGCCATGAAATTATCAAATAAGCACATTACATATGTGAAAACATGAATCATTTTTTACCCCGACCGGGACTCGAACCTGGACTTATGATTACTAAGTCAAGGCGCTACCACTACACCACAGAAGGTTAAAAGGAATCCAACCTTATAGCTTATATCTGTTATACTTAGGAATGAACGCATTCTATCTGAATGCCACTATGTTCATATTACAGATTCCCCAACCTCACTCGTGGCTTCATTTTTAGCATTTAATTCAATTCCCAATCTCATAGTGGCATTCAGATAGAATGCGTTCATTCCTAAGTATAGCAGATATAAGCTATAAGGTTCGATTCCTTTTAACCTTCTGTGGTGTAGTGTTAGCGCCTTGACTTAGTAATCATAAGTCCTAGGTTCGAGTCCCGGTCGGGGTAAAAAATGATTCATGTTTTCACATATGTAATGTGCTTATTTGATAATTTCATGGCCCGAATGAGATTGGGAATTGAATTAAATGCTAAAAATGAAGCCACGAGTGAGGTTGGGGAATCTGTAATATGAACATAGTGGCATTCAGATAGAATGCGTTCATTCCTAAGTATAGCAGATATAAGCTATAAGGTTGGATTCCTTTTAACCTTCTGTGGTGTAGTGGTAGCGCCTTGACTTAGTAATCATAAGTCCTAGGTTCGAGTCCCGGTCGGGGTAAAAAATGATTCATATATATATATATATATATATATATATATATATATATATATATATATATATATATATATATATATATATATATATATATATATATATATATATGAATCATTTTATACACCGACCGGGACTTGAACCTGGGGCTTGGTATTACTAAGCCATATGTAATGTCCATATTTGGATAAATATATATATATATATATATATATATATATATATATATATATATATATATATATATATATATATATATATATATATATATATATATATATATATATATATATATATATATATATATATATATATATATATATATATATATATATATATATATATATATATATATATATATATATATATATATATATATATATATATATATATATATATATATATATATATATATATATATATATATATATATATATATATATATATATATATATATATATATATATATATATATATATATATATATATATATATATATATATATATATATATATATATATATATATATATATATATATATATATATATATATATATATATATATATATATATATATATATATAGATAGATAGAAGCAGAAAGATAGAGAGACATATAGATGTCATAACCTATACATATGATGCAACAAATACTATATAAGAAAGACTTTGAAGACCTTAATTGTATTTTGCAACATATATTATACGTAAGAAATGGAAAGGAGAACAGAGTAGTGTTTTTATATCTTACTAATTGTAATCGCAAAGTAGATCGGAATAATTCTTCTGTAATTCTTAAATGTAATAAAAGAGTAAGTAGAAATTTTCTGGAATCCGCTCTAATTCCCTCAACGAAAAACAATTTCTGTATAAAAAGTCTTATTTACACCTGGTCCTATAACTTTTATTACTTCTTGAAGGATATAGAGCTTATATTGATTCATCTTTAATGGCAGCTTTTATCTTTAATCTGTGGTGATTTACAGATTTATCATGCACATATGTCTTCCCATGGCCCTTGCCTTTGATTTCAAAAATTATATATATATATATATATATATATATATATATATATATATATATATATATATATATATATATATATATATATATATATATATATATATATAGATAGATAGATAGATAGATAGATATATACTGAATTCTCTTCCCCCCCTCCGGTTATTTTTGCTTGGTTGAGGTAAAGATACCTTAAAAATCGATTGTGCTCGCCAACTCAATTCTTTTTCATTTTCCTTCAATATTAAAATACTATATATATATATATATATATATATATATATATATATATATATATATATATATATATATATATATATATATATATGAATCATTTTTTAACCCGACCGGGACTCGAACCTAGGACTTATGATTACTAAGTCAAGGCGCTACCACTACCCCACAGAAGGTTAAAGGAATCCAACCTTATAGCTTATATCTGCTATACTTAGGAATGAACGCATTCTAACTGAATGCCACTATGTTCATATTACAGATTCCCAACCTCACTCGTAGCTTCATTATAGCATTTAATTCAATTCCCAATCTCATTCGGGCCATGAAATAACCAAATAACACATTATATATGTGAAAACATGAATCATTTTTTTACCCCGACCGGGACTCGAACCTAGGACTTATGATTACTAAGTCAAGGCGCTACCACTACACCACAGAAGGTTAAAGGAATCCAACCTTATAGCTTATATCTGCTATACTTAGGAATGAACGCATTCTAACTGAATGCCACTATGTTCATATTACAGATTCCCAACCTCACTCGTGGCTTCATTATAGCATTTAATTCAATTCCCAATCTCATTCGGGCCATGAAATAACCAAATAACACATTATATATGTGAAAACATGAATCATTTTTTACCCCGACCGGGACTCGAACCTAGGACTTATGATTACTAAGTCAAGGCGCTACCACTACACCACAGAAGGTTAAAGGAATCCAACCTTATAGCTTATATCTGCTATACTTAGGAATGAACGCATTCTAAATGAATGCCACTATGTTCATATTACAGATTCCCAACCTCACTCGTGGCTTCATTATAGCATTTAATTCAATTCCCAATCTCATTCGGGCCATGAAATAACCAAATAACACATTATATATGTGAAAACATGAATCATTTTTTACCCCGACCGGGACTCGAACCTAGGACTTATGATTACTAAGTCAAGGCGCTACCACTACACCACAGAAGGTTAAAGGAATCCAACCTTATAGCTTATATCTGCTATACTTAGGAATGAACGCATTCTAACTGAATGCCACTATGTTCATATTACAGATTCCCAACCTCACTCGTGGCTTCATTATAGCATTTAATTCAATTCCCAATCTCATTCGGGCCATGAAATAACCAAATAACACATTATATATGTGAAAACATGAATCATTTTTTACCCCGACCGGGACTCGAACCTAGGACTTATGATTACTAAGTCAAGGCACTACCACTACACCACAAAAGGTTAAAGGAATCCAACCTTATAGCTTATATCTGCTATACTTAGGAATGAACGCATTCTAACTGAATGCCACTATGTTCATATTACAGATTCCCAACCTCACTCGTGGCTTCATTATAGTATTTAATTCAATTCCCAATCTCATTCGGGCCATGAAATAACCAAATAACACATTATATATGTGAAAACATGAATCATTTTTTTACCCCGACCGGGACTCGAACCTAGGACTTATGATTACTAAGTCAAGGCGCTACCACTACACCACAGAAGGTTAAAGGAATCCAACCTTATAGCTTATATCTGCTATACTTAGGAATAAGTCCTAGGTTCGAGTCCCGGTCGGGGTAAAAAATGATTCATGTTTTCACATATATAATGTGTTATTTGGTTATTTCATGGCCCGAATGAGATTGGGAATTGAATTAAATGCTATAATGAAGCCACGAGTGAGGTTGGGAATCTGTAATATGAACATAGTGGCATTCAGTTAGAATGCGTTCATTCCTAAGTATAGCAGATATAAGCTATAAGGTTGGATTCCTTTAACCTTCTGTGGTGTAGTGGTAGCGCCTTGACTTAGTAATCATAAGTCCTAGGTTCGAGTCCCGGTCGGGGTAAAAAAATGATTCATGTTTTCACATATATAATGTGTTATTTGGTTATTTCATGGCCCGAATGAGATTGGGAATTGAATTAAATGCTATAATGAAGCCACGAGTGAGGTTGGGAATCTGTAATATGAACATAGTGGCATTC
>JAXCGZ010006507.1:35000-37941 GCA_037179515.1 Halocaridina rubra
TGTGTTCATTCCTAAGTATAGCAGATATAAGCTATAATGTTGGATTCCTTTTAACCTTCTGTGGTGTAGTGGTTGCACCTTGACTTAGTAATCATAAGTCCTAGGTTCGAGTCCCAGTCGGGGTAAAAAAATAAAAAAAAAATGATTCATATATATATATATATATATATATATATATATATATATATATATATATATATATATATATATTCTAGATGTAAAGAAAAAAAAATATTTCTGACGATGAGATGTACTGCGTCTATTGGAGAGGCTATTTCTATACATTCTCTTCAATGGAGATATTCCAGCATGGCGTGTTGAGAATTGAGTTGGTTGTGTAGTCTTTACTGATGCTACTGATATATGTATATATATATATATATATATATATATATATATATATATATATATATATATATATATATATATATATATATATATATATATATATATATATATATATATATATATATATATATATATATATATATATATATATATATTTTAGAGATCAAGTGTAGTCACCGTGGCTCAAACGGTAGCGTCCGCGACTCTGAGGTGTCAGGCCGCGGGTTCGCGCCCGGTCACGGTCTGAGGTTAGCAAGGGGATGCACTCAGGGTAACGATTACATCTGCCAAAACAAGTCCTTTGCAAGAAGGCAACCGCCCTAGCCCTTGGTAGAAAAGGGAGTCCGTGACGTAAAACCGGAACAGAGAACAGGTATATCTAGATGTAAAGAAAGAAAAGATTATTTCTGACGATGAGATCCGCTGCGTCTATTGGAGAGGCTCGTCCTATACATTCTTTTCAATAGAGATATTTCAGCAAGGTGTGTTGAGAACTGAGTTGGCTGTGCAGTCCTCATTGATGCTACTGATATATATATATATATATATATATATATATATATATATATATATATATATATATATATATATATATATATATATATATATATATATATATACACACGTGTGTGTGTGTGTGAGTGTATATGCATGGTAAGAACATTGACGTATTGCTTTTATTATTATCTCACCGAGCGTCACCACTGACGTATTGGTTTTGTTTATCCCATCTAATGACACCACTGACGTAGGGCTTTTCCTCCTACGTATATATATTTATAATTATGGTAGCGTGGTTTATTAGGTTATCAATATTAGTACCTGATGGGTACAAGGTAAGAATGGACAAGCAGTAGTTCCTTTACTTATATTTATTCTGGAGTACAACACATCCGACGCCTCAATGCCCCAATGCCCCCACCCTATGACTATCACAATCTATGATCTATTCGTGCCCCTGGCAAAGTTCTAACTAACTGTCTCTGCCCTGGGTGGCTCTTTAAATACCCCCAGGGGCAGGGCGTGGCTTAACATCCAATTCTCCAATGAAATCAGTCAGATCTAGTCCAGCTAATCAGCGCCAGGTTCAAAGTGGAATCCCGCCTACTTCCGAGGAGGAGTTATTGGGCAGCTCTCCTGGGCGTGTACCTGCGTACGAAACATAAGTTGTTGTTTCGTGTGGTTTAGGAAAGGGCTAACTCTCGGCCTTTCCCACCCTCCTCAGGTACTCCATGTCGGATGCCAAGCCTCAGGGGTCCGGTCACATATCTCCTTGACGCCCTCTACAAACACCGGCCGCACCGCAGAAAACAATTGGGGAGAGTATTCTATTTCACCCTAGCCTCACATGTTTCTCTTCACGACTTGTGGTGTTTTCGAGGACCGAGGGTCCCTTATCCTGTAGGCCTCTTGGGGGGGGTGCATGGCGCCAGCGGTTAGTTCCAGGTGCCTCGCCACAACTCTTGGTGGTCCCAAGGGAACACATGGGCGGCACAAAAACTCAATAAAAGTGAGGGCATGTAATAGAATATCCGTGGCCTCGACTAACCGTTACCCCTCAAGAGCTGTTACAAGTTTCAGATTCTGGCTTCAGCATGGCGGGCTGGCTTCAGCATGACAGAAGTCATACGACATCCCTCCCAACCAAAACTGAAATATCTCTTATTTCAGTCGAAGCATGGACTAGTTTTCCGGGAGCTCTTGGACATATCCTAGCTAACATTAGTTTACAATAGAAATGGGGCCGAATTATATAAGCTATTTTCTAAGAATTCCTATACAAACCACACAAACATAACATATAGAGAGTACCTTTACAGACAACTAGAGCATGCAGGGTCTATTTCATTGTTGGAAATCTGAAATACAAACATATTCTTATATTTAAACAACATAATTCCAGTGTGAAACTAATATTAAACATTAATTCAGATCAAAAGGTCAGTTTAAATCAAAACATTAATTCATCTACTTCTCTCGTTTCTTTAAAAGACAAAATTGAGTTAATTACAGTAGGATTATGACTCATTTAGAACATTAGCAAACAATTGAGTAGAGTATTAGCATGTATAAACATGTAAAATGCAATAGACTATAACATCAACAGTAATTTCTATAAGAGACCTTACCTTCATAAATTCTATTCCTATCATTATTAGGAGCATTGATTTGTCTTAAAATTAAGCCTTAAAAACTACTCCTGAAACAAAACATGTTTTACTTTCATATTATATTACTATTCAGAGACCAATGGATAGGACGACTTTTACTTTCTCTGTCTAGGACGACTTTCGTTCTCTCTGTCTAGGACGACTTTTACTTTCTCTGTCTAGGACGACTTTCGTTTTTCTCTGTCTAGGACGACTTTTGTTTTCTCTGTCTAGGACGACTTTTACTTTCTCTGTCTAGGACGACTTTTACTTTCTCTGTCTAGGACGACTTTTACTTTCTCTGTCTAGGACGACTTTTACTTTCTCTGTCTAGGACGACTTTTACTTTCTCTGTCCAGGACGACTTTCGTTTTCTCTGTCTAGGACGACTTTTACTTTCTCTGTCTAGGACGACTTTTACTTTCTCTGTCTAAGACGACTTT
>JAXCGZ010006508.1:0-15000 GCA_037179515.1 Halocaridina rubra
GAAGAAGAAGAAGAAGAAGAAGAAGAAGAAGAAGAAGAAGAAGAAGAAGATTTGCTATTACCTACAAAACTTTTTAATAGTTTTTGTAAAAATTCTTCCAAAATTTTTGTGCGTCAATATTTCTCTACATCACGCACGACATTTCACTTAATTTTATAAATTTTACTACGTTTTCCGAATACGATCAAGCAAAACTTAAAACATTTTTTCATTCCATCGCGTACCAATGCTTCCATCACCCCCTCCCTTTGTTTAAAGAAAATTCCGGTGATTACAAATAGTCCTCAGTGAGATAATCAGGGCTCAGTCACACTTGGGAACGTTAGGAAGGTCATCCAGCATTAATTCCCAAGTCCAATATGTATGTCCACCCCCATTCGAATGGCGACTAATTATGACGCAAAACACGGTGCAACAACAACAACGGGACTGGCCACACTGTACAGATTCACAAACATATTTCTGGAGACATTTTTATTTTTGTTTTTTGTAAATAAGATATCGAAGTAAATGGCAATTAAAATTTGGAAGTCCAATTGCTTTTCAAAACGTAAACTCAGTACTATAGGTAATAATAATAATAATAATAATAATAATGATGATGATGATGATGATGATAATAATAATAATAACAATAATAATAATAATAATAATAATAATAATAATAATTATTATTATTATTATTATTATTATTATTATTATTATTATTATTATTATTATCGAGTTCTCTTGGTCACATCTTCAGTCCTGGAAAACCTGGAGGTGATGAGAGCATGGCTTACTTTTTCTTACATTCATATATGATACACAAATAAAAGCGTTGTTTATTCCAGCATGATCTAGTTTTCCAGTTTTAAGGAAGATTGTGTTTTTATATTTACAATAAAAAACAACAACAACAAAGATAATAATAATAATAATAATAATAATAATAATAATAATAATAATAATAATAATGTCTAACATATAGTGTAGTTAACTGCATCTATATAATTTTTAGTATATTCCAAACAACATGAAAAAAATAATGCAAACTTATTACTAAAGGACAGATATGACACTATGATGCGATATGGAGAATTTAAAAAAATATTCATTAAAAATAACGTCTACGACATGGTCAACAATACAGGAATGTCATGTCTTGAAGGTAAGGAGAGTCATTACAAACACATTCATTTTTATTACCGTATAGTAACTAAACTAAAACCAAAGAAAACTTCATAGCATATAAGAATATCTTTTATATATATATATCCAGAGAGACAATTGCATATATATGCAATCTCACAGTCGCAGTTGTAATAATCCTTTTATATAATTCGCCCACACACACCAACAAAGGCTACCCATCCAAATAATATAAAACACTGAGAATAATCACACCATGCATCATCTTTTAACAAGAACCCTAAGACAGGCGGATTTCCCCCTCTGCAGTATTTTTCCCCGACGCAAGTGGGGAGGAAGCTGTGGATGGTAGGCGAAGGGAAGGGGTGATGGGGGGATACCCTGAAAAGACATTATAGTCTCCACATCTCACTGCTTCGCTTATTGACGGCCTCCCATGGAAAGCTGGGAATGGCTGCCTGGAACGAAGGGGGGCTGGAAAGGAAGAAGAATGATGACGCTTTCCATCTACTCTCTGGAACGCTGCTTCTGTGAAAACCTTGTCACCGCTCTTTTATCTTCCTCTACCACCGAGGGTTTTAACGCTATTATCTTTTTTCCTTTGCGTTTTTCGCTGAGTATTTTTCCAGAATTTTGGAAGAGGGCCCTGCTGCGTGCATCATAAGTCTTTATTTTTAGAGGGGAAAATATTTTGGAGTCTTCCAGCATGTCATGACAGATGATGATAGCGTGGTGAAGCTGGCACATCAGTCGATGGAAAAACATGTTTGTTATTAGCGGCCCCCAGAAAGGGCTTCCAAGCTGGAAGGCGAAAAATCTATTGATCACACAGCACAATGATTCCCTGATTCTCATTGGTCACAATCCCGCGGCAGGGCGGGGCCGTGAAAATCTTTATTGCTCAGCAATTGTTGCCAGAGGTGGATTAGAGAGAGAGAGAGAGGAGAGAAGAGAGGAGAGAGAGAGAGAGAGAGAGAGAGAGAGAGAGAGAGAGGGAGAGAGAGAGAGAGAGAGAGAGAGAGAGAGAGAGAGAGAGAGAGAGAGAGAGAGAGAGGAGAGAGAGAGAGAGAGAGAGACTATTTCTCTCTAATTCCGAATTTATTTATTTATAATTCCGAAGTTATTCCTATATTACATGTCATCGAAGATAATTACAAAGACATGAAACTCTGCATTAAAAATAACACCGAACGAACATACAAGCCATACGTGCATGCACTCATAGTAAATATAACTCTGCATAGAGCTATATTTAAACGCTTGTATAAATTGTTATGATATATTAAGAAAGAATACATAATTTGCTTAATATGCGAGTCCATATAAATAGGATATGATTAAGGAGACGGCGGGAGTTTTTCAATTTACAAGTCCTAATGAGAAGGTAATATTGACAAAGAAGCTAAGCTGTGCAAAGGTAAGTCTTCATTGTTAAGAAATATATACAGAGAGCTAAAAGTGGTTAAGTTTTTCTTTTTAAGACCTTATCGTTTGGAAATATTTACAGAAAAGCTAAAAGCAATTCAGTTCTTAAGTATAAATATATAAATATTTCCAAAATAAGTTGAAGGTTTCCAAGTCTATTCCTGGAATACACTTAGAAAGAAATTAATGCTTAGGATATATTTAAAAAATATTAAAGGAGGTCCACTTTTTCTGTTTCAATGTTAAGAAACATAAATAAAGAAGATAGAAACCATTTAGTTTATCGTTCCGGTTTTACGTCACGGACTCCCTTTTCTACCATGGGCTAGGACGGTTGCTTTCTTGCGAAGGACTTGTATTGGCAGATGTAATCGTTACCCTGAGTGCTTGCCCTTGCTAACCTCAGACCATGACGGGGAGCGAACCCTCGATCTGACGCCTCAAAGTCGCGGACGCTACCGCTTGAGCCACGGTGACTACAGAAGCCGTTCAGTTCATATGCCATTTAATCTTAGGGAATTCTAAAAAAAAAAAAAAAAAAAGCTTAGGTTGTTTAATTTTGAATTCTTTATTATATTGAAATATTTTCAGAGAGGAACACAAGAGGTTGTTCTGCATAATAGATCTCAATGTAAGGAAATACATTCAGAGATGATACACGCTGTTAATTACTTAAGTATTGTTAGGATATATTTTCACTGATAACAGCTATTTAATTTTTTCTTTTTTTGTAAATATATCCTTACGATAAGGTAAGGATATATTTACAAAATAATTAAGCCTATTCGATTTCCAAGTCATTATTTTACAATATTAAGAAAAGGATAATGTTTGTTCAATTTCCGAGTCCTTATCACTAAAAAAATATTTACAAAGCAGCAATTATTGTTGGGAAAATAATTTAAAAAAATGGCGAATCAAACTTAAAAATCTTATTATTAGGATATATTAACGAAGTAAAAAATATGAGATTTGTAAGTTCATAATATTAGCAACTATCTACAGAGCAACGAGGCTGTTAATTTTTGGAGTCTATCGTTGGATTTCTTTAAGTGTCAGAATTTATTTACATTAACAAACAAAAAAAAATTCTAGGCTCATTGTTGGGAAGACATAAATACAAAAAAAAGATAAAGATTCTTCAATTTCAAAGTTCTTCTCGATAGGATACAGTTATTGAGAAGCCAAAGTTCAATCCCATTTTAATTCCTTTCCATCATAATATAATCCGATATCAGATACTACACTGAATAAATACTGAAATACTATGTTTCAGTGACTTAGTAATTACAAAATACAAAATTGCATGAAAAGGTAATGAAACACATATTCTGTCCCTAGTTTATTTACTATAATAATTAAGATTTGAAAAACTTATCTTCACAAAAGTCTATAAAATTGTCATCTGCAATCAGTTCATGTAAACGGGAGACTAGTTTTAAATTATAGCTAAACAAGAGGTGATGAAAATATGGTCAAATATATAACACAAACAGAATAAAATAATAATAATAATAATAATAATAATAATAATAATAATGACAATAATGATAATAATAATAAAATAACAACAACAACACAAATTAATAATAAAAATATCTACTTCTACTACTACTACTACTACTACTTCTAATAATAATAATATATAATAATAATAATAATAATAATAATAATAATAATAATAATAATAAATGCGAAAGTCTTCGTTTACTGTTAGACTAATATATACACATATACTTCAAATTGGGCATTATTCCTTCTAATAATAGTAGAAATTGACCTCTACATAATATAGCTTAACCCCTACCCAGCCCCTCATCCAAATGATTGGCAAAGGGAGGGGGTGTGTACCGAAAACACAGAAAATATACACAACGACAAATGCGGCTCTCGAAAGCGGCCAGCGTTCCACTCCAGCAAAATATGCTTTCTGTCAAACCCTCCTTTCAGACTTCTCCCCCGAAAACCACTCCCTCCCCCAGGATTGTGGGACAACCCGCGCGGCGCGGCTTCACGGTGGCCTGCCGCTGGAAATATGCCGATTGTTCGGATTCATTGAAACGTATCGGAAGTTATTTATTTCCGATGGGTTATTTATCTTTTTCAGTTTTTCTTTTTTTATACTGAGAAAGAACGGATGACAAAATACGTGAATATGGTAAAAGTGTTTGTTCGGTAAGAAAATAACAATAATGCTTTTGTATAAAGAACTATAGACATCTCATTATGGTTAACAGAGGTGAAGTTGTCATGATACGAAAACTTGCAGAAATTTTTTTTAACAATCTGTACCCTAATTAATAATAATAATAATAATAGTAATAATAATAATAATAATAATAATAATAATAATTATAATAATAATCTTTTGAATCATTCGGACGAAAAGCTACACTAAAGACTTTTCATCATATTTCCAAGCCTGTGTCCGGAATACACTGCTTAACCAATAACACATCCACATTTGATTATGTGTTTACTAGAGATATCGAGTAAAAATTAAACTAATATAAATTATAAGTAAGAACATGAATTAAAAAATTCATTCATTCATTAAGAAAAAGCTGGCAGGTATGTGTATGATGAATTACTTCAAGTCCAGGAACTCTAAGTGAAACCAACACTAGGTAACTACACGAAGGATTCTTTGTTTTTTTAGCCTATTGGGTAGGTCCTCTGTACTTTGATTGTTTTTTGTCTGTCGTTTTCCTTTGTATGACATTACCTCGTCTCTGCCTTGTCCTTAACCTTTTTCTTTTCCTTTGTCTTGGTATTTTCTAGTGCCCGGGCCTTAATTAATGAGGGCAGTTTTTGCCTGTCCCAGTGTCACACTCATAAAAAAAATGGAATTAGCGCCTGGATCCAACCAAGTGAGGAACCGGGGTCAACTCTCTTGGATCGAAAAGCTTTCTCCTCTTTGCCAGTCATCTGAGGATAAGGAGAGGATCTTGCCACCCCTAATATGGTGACAGTCCCTGTCAAGCGTTGGCGCTCAGTGACGACACTTATAAGTTCCCGGTCTTAGTTCTTCAGTTGGTATTCCCTGTCAACTCTACAGGTAAAGTGAGAATTCCATTAATTGTAGATCTTTTAATGGAATAATATCCTAGCGACCAAGGGCATCTGATGAAAAAAGAAAAGAAACAAAAATATCCACAAATGCCAAAGATGTGTAGAATGAGATTGAAAAAATCGTTGATAAAGCAGCGAGTGGAAAAAAAAGATAAAAGAGGAAGCAGGAAATGGCCAAAAAGGGGAAATGGTAGGAGTTGAGAGAGAGAGAGAGAGGGAGAGAAAGAGAGAGGAAGAGGGGAAGTCAGTCGTAAATCACAATGAATAATAATTCATTTCTACTAATACCCTAACGACTTCCCCCCCCCCATCCCCAAATCCATATTCCCATCCCCCCGCAAGCAAAAGGCATAATCTATTCGTAAAGAGAACAGAGACAAAAGGCGATTTTAATCACTTAACACACAAATGTACTTTCGGCAACGCAGTGCTATTTCATACGCGCGTAATACCGCCTCATAAACAAGAACTTATGTCAAAAGCAAGAAAAAGTAATGCAACTTTCATACACTGGAGATACTGATTCCAGATAAAATGAAAAAAGAAGAACCAATCAGAAGGGCTCTCGGAAGAAACACGCAATTTCATTGGCTGTAGCTATACATAAACCATGAACCAGAATTCCGCAATGATACAAACGGACCAATAAGAGGGTGGAATTTGTGATCAATCACATCGGAAGAAAGAGTTTTCGATAAAGTGGGTAAAAATAGCTTAATATCGCTGTTGATATCACTTTCTCGACAGCAAAATCTGTGTTAAATATTTATCATTAACATTTAATACATATATTAAAAAAAAATGAAAATGAGGATATAGGATTAAAACTAATTATGGAAAAAAGTTTCGAAATTTGTTCTAGTCAGAAGATTTTGAGCACCGTCTGATGGACAGGGCACGGATGTGGAAGAGCAACTTGTGATGAAAGTTAGTCTTAATTTTTTCACAGCTATTCAGGGCATCCAGCTTCAGTTCCCCAGCTCCAACCTTTCTCTGTTCACTCTCAGGCGAATGAGGATTAATAGTAAACACATAAAACAGCAAAGAAAATTAACAATAATTTTCCCTTAGCAAATTAAATTCCGTCAAATTACTAGTTCATACATGGAAGCCGCTGTAGCTCATTGGTAGAATACGCGAGCGAGGAAGTGACAAGCTTGATTAACGTGGGTACAATCCCGCCGCGGCCGCTAGAAAGGGCATGAACCTTCATCCCCCAGTTCCAATCTCTCTTTGTCCATCCCCCAATCGAATGGGAACTAATTATGACACATTAAAACAGCAAAATATAGGCCAGTCCATAATATACAAAGGAAATTTCTTGTCAAAAATATAGAAAGGCATCTACGGCAAAAAGTAGGACCCCCGATGAGTTCCGAATTAAGCTTTGTTGTTCATGAAACAAGTTTTCGGGCGGAAGTTCCAGCTCACCCCTGGTGAACTAACTGCTTTAGTTAAAAAATAAAAAACAAATATCACAAGTACTATAGAAAAAAAAATCCCCAAGCGGTAGCATCCGCGACTCTGAGGCGTTAGGTCGAGGGTTCGCGCCCCGTCACGGTCTGTGGTTAGCAAGGGCATGCACTCAGGGTAACGATTACATCTGCTAAAACTAAGTCCTTCGTAAGGAGGCAACCGTCCTAGCCCTTGGTAGAAAAGGGAGTCCGTGACGTAAAACCGGAACTATAGAAAAAAAAATAATGAAAACCGCGGTAGGGCATTGCCTGAAGCGTTCAACTCGGGATATGACAAACCTGTGTCCGGGCCCATCGCAGTGGGAAGTTAGGAAGGGCATCCAGCCTTGATTCCATAGCTCTAACCTGTCTGTATCCACCTCTCCTTTGAATGAGAGTTATTAAGAATATGAAACGGCACATAACCATAGCAAAATTTTATGACAGAGATTATGCGGCACACCAAAAAATCTATAATAGCAATGAATAAAATTTACTAATATATATAACAATCAAAACATATATAATTATTATTATTCTCATTATTATTATTATTATTATTATTATTATTATTATTATTATTACTATCAGTATTATTGTTATAAATACAATTATCATTATTATATTTATTATTATTATTATTATTATTATTATCATTATTATTGTTATAAATACAATTATTATTATTATTATTAGCATTATTATTATTATTATTATTATTAAAAAAGAAGGATACTTAAAGCCCCGAGAGAAGTTGAAGATGCTTTACATACTCAGTATTTTTAGAGCCACAGCTCTTGTTGTCAAATGTGTTGATGATATAACTAAAACATCTTTGAGAATGGAATTGCCAACTCTTACGAGAACTATTAGTATTTATATATATCTTCAAAAATCTTCGAGAGCTATATCCCCTTCTCAGTTATAGCAACTTTCCTAATTTTCTTAATGATTATTATTATTATTATTATTATTATTATTATTATTAAATAAAATACTGAGCATATATATATATATATATATATATATATATATATATATATATATATATATATATATATATATATATATATATATATATATATATATATATATATATATATATATATATATATATATATATATATATATATATATACAGTATATATATAAAATTATTATATAAAATACTGAGCATATATATATATATATATATATATATATATATATATATATATATATATATATATATATATATATATATATATATATATATATATATATATATATATTACCGTTTGGAGTGTCGTTATTAATCCCCATTACGAGAGTGGACAAAAGACAGTTGGAGCAGCTTAAGCTGGATGCCCTTCCTAAAGACCGGCGGTGGGCTAGATGGAGGGTCTGTCGTCTCCCTAGTCAGTGCTCTAACCACTGTGTTACCACAGATACACACACAAACATATATATATATAATATATATATATATATATATATATATATATATATATATATATATATATATATATATATATATATATATATATATATATATATATATATATATATATATATATATTCTTATTTTATTTTCTAGTGTTTGTAAGCTCTTACCCATGGAAGTTCCTTTGTAATTTTAAAATTATTTCTGTGTAATTAATTGTTTTCCTACATGTGGCTGGTTTCTGAATAAGTTAAATTTACGCAAGAACACACAAATAAAACTAGATAGATAGATAGATAGACAGACACAGACCAGATAACTGGACACAGAAGATAGAGCGTTGTGACATGGACATTTTTTTGCTTATAAAACATCGATCGAGAAGAAACTGTACTCTACTGACCCCATACAACTAATGGCGCATTCACAGAGGCTGCTGATCTCAAACGGAGTTATTAAGAGAGAGATTCCTCTACCCTCTTCTTATCACCAGGTGGCTCTGGCGAAGAAGGAATTCCGGGGACCTGAACTACGGATAACTGAGACGGAAGTCAGGTGAAATAACCACTTAGCTCCCAAAAGTGCATTCATATCCTCATTATCTATCTAGATGTGATTATTATTAGACATTGCGATTATCATTATTATTAGACATTGCTAATTTCATTATTATTAGACATTATTATTATTATTATTATTATTATTATTATTATTAGACATTATTGTTATTATTATTATTATTATTATTAATATTATTATTATTACTATTAGTAGTAGTAGTAGTAGTAGTAGCAGTAGTATCATCATCATTATTATTATTATTATTATTATTATTATTTCTGTTGAATCTGTTTGCTCCCGTTTTACATGTCACAATCATTAGTCCCCATTCGAATGAGGGTAGACACAAACATGTTGGTGATGGGAGACTAAGGATGGATGGTATTCCTAACGCCCAGCGGCAGGATTGAAGCCGCATTAGTTACTTTCCGACTTGCAAACTCTACCAATGAAGTGGAATAAACTATCACTTGAAACCATCATGGCTTGTGTAAATAGATGGAAATTATTCTTTATTTTGCACTTAGTTGAATTTGTGCATTGATGAAAAGGTCAAAAGAATAAGAAAAAAAATCCACTTAAGCTACCATAAGATGCTAAGGCCGCTCTCACACCAAAGTGGCACGTCGCACGTGGCATGCCACGTGCGACGTGCCACTTTGGTGTGAAAACGGCCTAAGTATATTACCAGATGATCAAAATACAAATTCCATCTTATAAGAATTCATATGATGTCTTTAATGGTATCGACATTTAACATATATATTGGAATTGGGTGTCATTTAAATCATGTGTGCATGTGACATCAAAATGTTCTAAGCGATCATGATTTTCACGAAGAATGACATTTACTGATGCATTAATTAACAAGGAACTTATCATAAGGAAATGACCTTACATCAGTAAGTATGTTCATGCTTTGATTAATAACGAGAATATTACTACGATATTGCCGTCAAGCAATAATGGTCATAGATTCCGGTAATGAAATATAAAGTACGTATAAATTTGACATCTACATTTTACGGCTATTAACTACAAATTTAATTATCGTCAGGCAAACTTAGTTAAGCAAAATGCCAGTTGAATATAATCATGACATTTCTAAGTTGAAAAAAATCGATGACCCCAAAAAAAAAAAAATCTTTATGACACAAATGCCTATTTTGGGCAATAGGGTTAGCTATTATCTAAGAAATTAATTTATAGTGAATTAAAAAAGATATTTCCATTTTGAAAAAATCAAAGACAAAAAAAAGTCCTTATTACACAAAACTACCTATTTTGGGCCAAAGGTCTAGCTATTATTTGAGAATTTAATATAAACTGGTTATCAAAGTCGATCTTCATACCTTGAGCTAAATGTGAGAGTGGATGTGTAGAGATGAGAAGTGGGTGGGTGTGGATTTATAGTTGTCTAAGGAGGGTGAGCAGTTGCATATAGATGGGCATTGGATAAAAAATGGGGTGAAGGGGAGATGGGTGTGGGGGCGAAAGTGCCTTATTGGTATGTGGGTAGGCGAGGGTCATAAAGGCGGAAGATTCAGAAGCTTAATATCTCTGAAGAGAAGTACGAAACAGTTAGAGAGAGTTGGCAAGTACAATATTATCGACAAAAAGGCAGGTGTTGGGCTTTGCCATAACTGCGATATATAAAGGTAGAATTATGCAAGTATATAGCAATAGTATCTGATAAAATATGAACCCGAGAATAGATAAAAGGAGCAAACGATGTTGGAACAGGAAGAACTGTACATATCATACACATGAGGGAAGAAAAAATGCTAAAATACAGATAATGAGAGCCGTTAGATAGTAATATAAATGGTAACATGCAAAAACAGAAAGGGAAAAAATAATCGTCATATTAGAAGAGGAGTATGACTAAACGAATTTACTTGCGTGCCCATGAATAAAAACAAAAATAAAATTGTAAGTGTGTAGTTCCAACTCTGAATTTCCCGAATTCAATTCTCCCAAACAGCTCAATCTGCTCCACTCTGTCATAACCATTGGGATAAGTATGAGAGGGTACTGGGGTTCCTCGTTTGGAAATCCACGTTAACCCACAAGACACACTTCATATACGAGGAGTACATGGTGGAAAGGTATCTTCAAGCAAGGACAAGATTCAATAAGGTAAAAAATGCCAGCCCAGCATTTTAAAGTTATACATCCACATACATACACACACACACACACACACACACACACATATATATATATATATATATATATATATATATATATATATATATATATATATATATATATATATATATATATATATAGATATATATAGAGAGAGAGAGAGAGAGAGAGAGAGAGAGAGAGAGAGAGAGAGAGAGAGAGAGAGAGAGAGAGAGTGTTCTGTTTATCAAGAGATTTGTCGAGAAGATATTTTGCACCTTCCATATCCGGAAGCAGTATACTAATACAGGCCTCACATACCTTATGGTGTACTCACTGAACCAGCCGGGTTGGGTTACACTCCCGCAGACAAGCTGTGCAATTCATTAAGCCATATATATATATATATATATATATATTAAAAAACCACTTGGCAAAGTGTCAAGATTCGTGATATATTCATAGAGATGCTAGAGGTACTTGCGTGTATTTTAGTCTTAATGGAGACTGGGAATAAAATGTAATAAACAAATAAAAATAAATAAATAAATAAACACAAGATAGGTACAGTTTCCCCTCTTCTTTTCCCTTGAGAATTTACCTTAACGACTGCCCTCTCCCCTCAGCCTTAATGGCGCGCACCTTTCTCTCGGAATCCCCTTATTACACGAAGCTATACAATGATTACCACAATTATCCGCTCTCTGTAACAATAACACCCTGTGCAAATCCTGTAATAAGAGGTCTCATCCCATTACGCCTGTTAGGGACGCACTGATGACTCCCGCTTTGCTAATTGTTCCCCCATCCCCATACTACCCTTCTTCACTCTCATCCTCCTCCTTTTTCGGTCTTCTTTATCCTCTCTAATTGGGAGACATACACATACGCGCACAGCCGATGCAAGAAGCGAATGGATATATTGATATACTGGATTGAAGGATGGATGGAGAGGGATGAAAGGAAGACATATGAGAAAGAAGAACACTCACACTATTCATTTTTTTTATTTGTTTACAAATCTGACTTTTTAAAGGAGTATTTACACATTTTCTTAATGTCTTTGAACGTGTTCTCAATATCACGTTACGAAAAGATAGCTATCAAATACAGATATAATTCTCATAGATTTTTGGGGAAGTCAAAGATTGATGAATAAGTTTAATAATATGTTGCACGCACATAAACACAGGCCCATTATATAAAATATAACAATCAAAATACACGAAAAAACAAACGTCCATATCTTAATGCCTATTACAGTCTAAAAATAAAAAGGTCTTGCAGAAGGATACTGGGTTCATTGTGTGGTAGGCCTTACTCAAGAGCATCAGCGAACGCATCTTTCGATATGCAGAGTCAGTGGTGCTACAGTACCTTCATGAGTTCGAGTTTCAACATTGGAAAAAATATTCATGTCACTCAGCTGGCACATAAAAGGATAAAAATAGAAAAACGTCTCGGCAAAAGTCAATATAATACCACTTACAACATCAAATGACTCACTATACTATATAGAAAATGCATTTTGCCTTCGTACGTAACGATAAAACAGAAACTAATTTTATTATTACCCCTATTCCACACAACGATCTACAGATATCCTAGACATTATTACATAGGCCCGATTTCTTAAGCAGTGTAAACCCAGGATACCATATTGTTAGTTGGCTAGACACACACATATGGATTTCATAAACGCATCTGACGCGGTTCTGTGTATGGCTAGGATCCCTTGCAAGGGATCCTAGCCATACACAGAACCGCCTCAGATGCGTTTATGAAATCCATTTGTGTGTGTCTAGCTAACTGACAATATGGTATCCCAGGCTTACACTGCTTAAGAAATCGGGCCTTAGACCGAAAATCGACTTAAATTCCCGCCGTTCGTTTAGAATAAAGCTGCTTTAGCCCAGTAATAAAGTCCAATTGCCAAGGATTCGAAGACGTTAATTATATCTTTTAGTCACACCCATTACCTTGTAGCCTTACTTATAAAAAAAATTTTCCTTCGGACAAATATATACAAGATCGACTAGATAAGGAAAAAAAATTACCTTTATCGCTGGAAACAAGTAAAACGATGGAAATTAATAATATTTCGAGATTATGATGGTCATTTAAATTATATGAAGAGAAGGACATAAATTTATTCAGGCAATACTTGATTATCGAAAGGAAGCGCATATTTTCTCAGAAGCATTAGCAAGTTTAGTGAAAAATAGTTGAAAAGCAAGATAAATCTGTATATATTCTGAGACAGAATGCAGCACCTAAATCGATGGAAAGCTCGAAGAACTTCTTCATAATTAATACATAAATTAATTTATTTATCTATTTGATACTTCATTTATGTATTCATTTTCTGGGACACAGGTGGTATACGGGTTGTCCATTTTCGTCCTTATCGGAGTCCGAGCTTGTATAATTACTGATAATTTACTACTCAAGTGATTGATATGAAAGGAGATGATAGTGAACTCGCTTCCACTCGCAGAAGGCCATGTATATATTGTAAGCTGGCTGAAATATATTTGGATTAAAAAAATAATATTTCCTACATTCTCTCTCTCTCTCTTTCTCTTTTTCTCTCTCTACGTTTATACATGCGTTAAGGGTGTAATCACAAACGCGACTAATTTCACGCCTAGACAATTCGGAGATGGTACTTGGTCCGTATGTCTTTGGCGACAGCAGAAAACCATCTGTGTTTTGAGTGGAGTTACTGAAAAATTCTTGACACCAAAACATTTATATCCTTTCAGTCTTGGTGACATTCATATACACTTTCTTGCTTACTGTTATGAATTGAATAAAATGTTTGATTATTATTATTATTATTATTATTATTATTATTATTATTATTATTATTATTATTATCTATTATTATTATTTAGTAGTTGTTATTATTTTTATCATATAGGTTTTTCAGTATTACTAATATAATTTTTTTGAAGCATTATTATAATAACAACTATTACCTTTATGTAATATATATATATATATATATATATATATATATATATATATATATATATATATATATATATATATATATATATATATATATATATATATATACAACTTTGGGACGGGAAACCAAGATAAATTTTCTTTCCTATTAAAGCTAAACGGTAAATGCACAGGTTACCAGACATCTTCAACCATCAAGACCTCACAAACTGATATAAATGACACCATTAGTGACACATTTGCGCATGAGCGTATATACGCAATCAAAAATGTTCCTCATCCGATACGATCTGCTTATGTCTTGACAACCATACTTATCCAAAGCGAAACTCTCTCTCTCTCTCTCTCTCTCTCTCTCTCTCTCTCTCTCTCTCTCTCTCTCTCTCTCTCTCTCACACACACACACACACACACACACACACACACACACACACACACACACACACACACACACACAAACAGACACACATTATTTATTTAATTTACTTTTTATTTTAGTTAGGTAAACAACACTTGCTGTGTTTACTCCCCTTTTGCCCACAAGATAAAATTGTCTCATTCATCAGCCTATCAAATGTCATCATCAGTTGAAGAGGTGAATTCTTGAAACAACTTAAAAGTTCTTCTTCTTCTTCTTCCTTCTCTGTTGGTGTTAGTGAGCTTTGCACGCCTTGACAGCTGTAGAATTGTAATGGAGCAATTGAAGATAAGGAACAGGTCAAATCGGGTTAAATTGAGAAAATGGTCGTTAGATCCACTGATAGAGGGAAATAAGGAAATCATTTATTTGTTATCTTCTGCGTTAAGTATGATGTTCGCTCTAGACAGTGT
>JAXCGZ010006508.1:20000-37903 GCA_037179515.1 Halocaridina rubra
TATATATATATATATATATATATATATATATATATATATGGGTACGAAAAAAAAAAAGGAGATTTAATATGAGACTTGCGCGATGATGGACGTGTCACATTTATGACAGGGTCACGGTGCCTGAAAATGAAGTATCAATGGCGAAAGAAATAAAAAAGGAGCATTTATGAATGTGTAACACGTGTCTGTGGTTGACAGATATCAGTAAATAAACAAGGGTACTTTTGTTTATATCATTTGGTATGAGTTAAAATGATCTCCCAGGTGAAAATATGCACATAAAAGCAAGAGTTTTCTGTGCTTAAAAGCAGAAGGTGGGCCAAAAGACCATTTTTATATTTTTTTTTTTCCACCTGGGTGAGGGGCTACCTTGCTGTAGGTGTCTAAGTCGCGTTATAGAGGTGTTATAATTAAACAGGGCCTAAACGAGATAATCCCTCATCCCGCAGGACGAAAAAATAAAGAATGTGAAGTTTGGCCTATTCATACGCAAGGTCAATCCTAGACTAGACAGTACCAACTCCCAAAATGAAGCATTTGCGTTTAACTTCAATCCCAAATTAAGCACCTTGAAAGGACCTTGGGAAGTTTGTTGTTAGGATAGGTTAAGTTGACCTAACCTAACTTACCGAAGTGCATTTTGCCTCAATTCCAGATTAAACACCTAAAATTCAGGTGCCAATCCTGGGATTAATCTTATACTTGTACTTCGAATAACTTTGTAATTGCATGAGGTGAAGGTGGTTAATATATCTTATATTGTTAATTAAGTAATCAGTGGCTCAATGGTAGGAAGCGCAAGTAAGGAGGTGGCAGAAGCGCGTTCGATCCCACCGAGGGACGCAACGAAGGGAATCCATTGTTAACCACCTGCTTCAACCTCTCTGTATCCACCCAAATCAATGAGAACTAATTGTATCACATAAAACTGCACACACATAAGTATTTTATTCACATGTTTCACAAGTAGTATTAAGTGGAAATATGACTTATAGTTAAAATTAGACCTTACAATTTACCATAGTTTATATTAGACATTATATTTTATATATCCGTCACTGTTTTGAAAACAATATACTTTTGAATATTTTCATTACCCAGAGAAAGTGTGCATGTGTGTGGAAGCCATACAATAAAAAAAATTATGATCGATAACAGTACAAAGCTTAATTGTACTTTTGTATAGTCTTTCCCTCTTCAAAGCAATATTCATACACAATGGTCTCAATTCCATTTGTAAGTATGGTGGCAGAGTCAAAGTAAAAATATTCACCAGAAGCTATTATGCCTCGAACACTCCTCTTAGCACCTTGGAGATTGAGGGGTGCCACAATTACCCCCCCCCATCACCCTGCTTTGATCAATCACAGGGTAAAGAGGTAAGGATACTCTGTCATAACAGCCACAGCTGGCTTACTCCCCACCGCTTCATCTCATGGTAAATCCCCCGATTACTGTGCTAGCTGGTGCGAGAAATACCTTTGGCCCACGTCACCTGTACACAACCTTTCCGCTCATTTTTATCTCTTGTACGCTCTTTTACCTGCTCCAATGACATATCATGAGCATCCAGTGCTCTTAAAAGTAAAATATATATATATATAATATATATATATATATATATATATATATATATATATATATATATATATATATATATATATATATATATATATATAGATAGATAGATAGATAGATAGATAGATAGATAAATAGACAGATAGATAAAATACAGATACACATACACACACACACGATTGAAAGCGGGTACTGCATATGGCAAGCATATGACCTTCAGATCCCTTTCCCCACAAGAAAACCCCATATCATATTCATTAGCAGCCCAAAACACAAGAATGAAAATCAGTGACATAAAAATATCCCTCTTTGCAGCAATCAACCCAACATTTCGAGTGCTTCCCCTCAGCGTGTCATCTTTTTCAAATCCCTTTCCCCTTGCATTCGTCTTTCTTCACCGTGTATCAACAACATCTCTGCATGACTCTTCTCTTCAGAGGTATTTCCGGAGTTCAGATGTAATTACAAAACTCGTTTCGAGAAAGAGTGTCTTCCCCTCAAGCAGTTTACTGGAGTGTGAAAAGAGGGGAGGGGGAAAAAAGACTTCTTATAAACATGGTAAAGATGAAAACAAGGGAATCAGTTACTGTTCCATTATATCATTGCTTGCATTTTAGGGTTAGTTACATATTCAGCTACTTTTTTTTTTTAACGAAAAATATAGCGTTTCTCAATACAATGATCCTGTTACATTTTCCATGTTGATTCTGCACTATTTCGTCATCTCAGAGGATACAGAACTTCAAGCCAATGATCAATGATGGCTTGGGAAACTCAGTGGGTGTACCATTAGATGTCTGAGTTTTACGGTAGACAAGTAATTAAAAGACTTTATGAGCATTTTTGGCCATCCCGCAGCTCTCACGAATATACACAAAGACACACGTTAAACGCCCTAAACTCCCTTAATACACGAAGTACTAATTATTGCAATACTTTAAAAAGGATCTTCGTGAATAGTGTATGCATTACCATTTAAATATTGGCAAAAATTATGGAGGCATACAGTGCCTAATTGTATTCCTTTGTATTGAAAGACACTTGTTTTCTCAGATTCTTAAAAGCAAGAAGAATATTGTCATAATAATACATACATACATATACCGTGGCTGTTTCCCCCTTAAATTGGGGGGTAGCCGACGTCAAGAAAGGAAAGTTTGGGGAGAAGTTATTAATAATAATAATAATAATAATAATAATAATAATAATAATAATAATAATAATAATAATAATAATATTTCTTTCTTATTTGAATGAATTACCTCAAAAGGCAAAATGATAATTAAGGAGATATTTCTAAAAAGAATATCCTTATTTAAAATCAGTTCGTTGTATTTAATAATTTACAGCAGAGGTTCTCAATTTTTTCTGTTAAGTACCCCCGTGCTCCCATTAATCTGACACCGAATATGGAATTGTAATATAGTAAGACTAATTTAACATATATGGGTACTGCAATGGACACCAAAAATTATTTAAATTTTGATGATCTTATTATGCAGCAGCATCGACATCATAAGCAATTTAGAATAAATTTCTATTTAAAATACGTTTTCGTGAGCCATCTAAGTACCCCTGGAAAACTTCCTGCGAACCCTTGGGGGTTCGCTAACCCCATTTTGAGAACCCATGATTTACACTTTCTATAATGATACAATGTGATCAGAGTAATTCTAAGAAAAAGAAACAAGTAACTATGTAAATAAATAAATATCCATGGGAATATAAACGGAAAATTACACGGAAACAGCTATCCATTCTTTAATCTTAAAAATTCTACGGAAACTTGTTAACTAAAGAAGCTACTGATAAATGCCTGCAGCGGTATTCCAACACTTCCCTGGTGCCACTCAGGTTAACCACTAAAATCACGACTGCAGTTTGAGAAAAAAAAAAGTATTAGAAATGGCCACATCTCAAAATCAATTAGCAATTAAGTAGACTCTTCAATATATAAAAGAAGAACGTGTAATAACAAAATAGTGTCATAGAAAAACAGTCAGTATAAAAAAATAAAATAATAATGTACACTTTTGTGACAATTAGTCCCCATTCGAAGGGGTCTGGACACAAACAAATTGGAGCTGGAGGCTTATCCATGGCTGCATGCCCTTCCTAATGCCCCGCAGGGGATCGTAGCCGTGGTAGTTTTTTTGGACTCACGCGCTCTACCACTGAGCTACCGCGATAAAAAAAAATACAAGGGACACATTCCCTTGCTGACTCTCAGATGTTACCTATAAAGAGAAAATTATAATCCTGCAAAATATAAGGAACTGTAAAGGCAGTTTCAATAGCTTTTCATCATATGCTTCTCTCGCTAGTGCTAAAATTAATTCATAGTGCAAGATAATCAAACAAAATTATTGTGATATGAAAAGGCACATATGCATAACCATAGTCATGTGGAAACTTTGGGCTTCAAAACTACGATCGAAGTGTGGTCCATCGCCCCTCGAAACAGATATATATAAGTATTGCAAAATTTATTACGCTATTCTTGGCTTGAGAAACCTAATTACTTTTAATTGTTACGTAGTTATAGAATGAATTTGGTCTCTACAACAACTTATAAGGGCATGTTCCCGGCGGCCGTGGTAGTTTAGTGGTAGAACTCGCAGGTCAGGAAGTGACAAGACTGACTAACTGAGGATCGATCCCGCAGCGACGGGGGTGGATTGGGAAGGCCATTCAGCCATAATCCCCTTGCTTCAAAATGCTCATGTTCCACCCCCATCCTATGAGGAATTATGAAATATAAAAACGGTGAAAAATAAATGAATTTTCCTACTTCAGAGGCCCCTAGTTCAACTCCCTAAAGCGGATCATAGAGCTTCTCTTTGCCAATGGCCCTTGGAGATAAGAGGAAGGCAATGGCGTCCGTTAGGTGGCAATTCAGTTTGAACATTATGTGCAATGTTTTCGCAAATTTAGACATCGATAAGGGCTAAAATACTAGCTTTAATGCTTACACACACACACACACCGCGCGCGCGCGCGCGCGCGAGCGAGCGCGTATTAAGTTAATTTACCTTTGATCAGTTTAGAATAAATTTTAGTATTTTTCTTATCGTGGCATACGGTATGTGTATGATGGAGTATGTGGGATTATTAATTTGTAAAAAAAAAAAAAAAAAGCTATAGAAAAATAGGCATAGAAAACATAATCGTAGTGTTCTTTTTCTGTCTGACAAATAATTAAAAAATAAAAAAGTCCTTATGGCAAGACATTGCAAGTTAAGAAAGACAATACTCGAAAAAACTTGAGCATTATATATAAAGTATATAAATTTATATAGGTATATATATATATATATATATATATATATATATATATATATATATATATATATATATATATATATATATATATATATATATATATATATGAAAATTTTAGCCTAAAAGAACCAATAAAAAAAAAAGCGAATTTTGAATTACTATCAAAATATTCATTCCCATTCTTCTTCACCCCTATCTTCCCTCAACTTTATTCTCTCTCTCTCTCTCTCTCTCTCTCTCTCTCTCTCTCTCTCTCTCTCTCTCTCTCTCTCTCTCTCGCATCAATAGAATTATAAGTGTAAATGAGGTCACGTGAAAAGCCATTAACATATCTTAACGCTTCTATCCGTACATGCGTTTGAAGGCTGATCCTTTCTAGTGATCATGTCATGTGTAAAAGACACACACACACACACATCTTCATTGACATCATTCAAATATATCCTGAATATTGAAGTTCTGAAATTTATGTAGGCTATCACGTTTGTCAAAGACGCTTTATATAGAGGAAATGTATATTAAAGCCGTAGAAAAAAATATATATTAAAAGAGATACAAGAAATATGGGCTTCAGTTGGTTTTTAAAATATATTTCAAAATACTCACAGCTGTGACTTTCCGCTACTTGAGAAAATATATTCTGTTACCCAACATATTCCAGCCCAAAGGAAGTGTATTATTTAATAATAATAATAATAATAATAATAATAATAATAATAATAATAATAATAATAATAATAATGACCATAACAACAATAATAATAATAATAATAATAATAATAATAATAATAATAATAATAATAATAATAACAATACATTATCATACCAAAAATACTGTTTGGTATCATTTTGACTCATTTACAATGTATAACCAAATACCCCTAAGGGTGAATATATACTCTATGTGCGTGTGTGTGTGTGTGTATGTGTGTGTGTGTATGCGTGCGTGTATATATATATATATATATATATATATATATATATATATATATATATATATATATATATATATATATATATATATATATATATATATATATAAAGTCAGCAAGAAAAGTGAAACGATGATTTGACGAAGCCTCTTTACTCGCAAATTATGACACTCAGCTGTTGTGACCTTGACATTCGACATCTTATCATTCAGTTTATCGATACTTAAAGGAACTGCGTAAAGCAGATTTATAATAGCACTGAACCTTTGATCTTGACATCATACCCTTAAAAGTTTGAGGAAAATTAGATGAAATATACAACATATGCTCTCTTTTCTCTCAATGGAAATACACTGTTACAGCTCAGGACGCCAGATGATGACACCGTTTTATGTTACAATTAGTCCTCATTCGGAAAGAGGTAGGCACAGATATGATGGAGTTGGGGGATTAAGGCTGGATGCCCTTCTAACGCCCCAAGGTGGGATCGAACCCGCGTTAGTCACTTCCCGACTTGAGCACCCTACCACTAAGCTACCGCGACTCCAACTCGGGAAGCCAGATAACATTCTATTTTCGTCTCAACAAGTATTGTTCTCATAACAAAAGAGAAAAACTTCTTAATGAGTTCCAGAAAAAAGAGGCCAAAAAAATAAATGAAGAGAACACAAAATAAGAACACAAACTGACTCATACAAACACTCACAATATACATATCAAGTTACAGATCCATAACAAATAACAACTACAACACACAGAGAAAAAAAAAAAGTTACTTTATGACACGAAATGATCTTGACTAGGTAGCACATAAATCGCCCTCCGTGGTCGAAGAAGAAGAAGAAGAAGAAGAAGAAGAAGAAGAAGAAGAAGAAGAAGAAGAAGAAGAAGAAGAAGAAGAAGAAGAAGAAGAAGAGAGAAGGAGAAGGAGGAGGAGGAGAAGAAGAAGAAGAAGAAGAAGAAGAAGAAGAAGAAGAAGAAGAAGAAGAAGAAGAAGAAGAACATAATAAGTATATAAAGCTACCAGTAGCAGTATTACACGTAGTGCCATTTAGATACTTGATGGGGTGTAGTACACCTGTCACTTGAGAGTGTGGCAGCCGCGTCTTATCACGATGCTATACGAGAAGCGGTTCTGCCCTCACGTTGACGTCTTGAAAGAAAAATGGGCCACTTACTCTGATGGAAATGACCGGAGGGGTTGAAGGGAAAGCATATACATAAAATATAATAAAATATATAAATATACAAATAAATAAATAAACAGATGACATGAACAAACAGAGGGGATTAGAAGAGTAAGAGTACAGATATATCAGAATGGGTAAGTAATATATATATATATATATATATATATATATATATATATATATATATATATATATATATATATATATATATATATATATATATATATATATATACTATTCTATTTCACGAGACACACGTGAATATTGTGAATTTGTGAATGGTTATGACTATGTAAGGAATTTGAAAGAAATTCTGAGATCCATAGTAGATAGTACTTTCAAGTGTATTACTTATCTTCTGAGGAATCTGATTTGGGAAAACGAATGAGGAGATATATATATATAGACATAAAGCATTAAAAACTAGGAAATTAGCAACACATCAAAGGAGGTCATGTCCAAGACCTTGACATCATATGTTTTATGCTTTTGGTGAAGGTGTGAAAACCAAGTAAATTAGATACTGTCAGTGGCTGGAGGAAACGGGAACATATTCATATGCAAAAAAATGTAGCAACAGTGAACAAAACACACTAAATTTAATAATAAAAATAATAATAATAATAATAATAATAATAATAATAATAATAATAATAATAATAATAATAAATATAATAATCATAAGAGAATACTAACCTACAATAACAATTGCAATCACAATTCTGACTTTAACAATGCTTCTATTTTAGTAAGAAGTGATAAAATTATTACTAGAAACATCTTGGAAACTGTAATAATTAATTTAACCGATCACCGAAATTATTAACTTAAAACATGGTTTATTTGTAACTGATCCCATATTATCAAGTATGCTTTATTCAGATTTGAAAAAAAACAAGTAATTTTGGAAATAACATAATATTCTTTTTATCTATAATTGATTTATTCTTACTTAAAAAATAAAAAAAGTTTTCTTTTGTTTTATTATTGCTATTATTTTACCATTATTATTATCACACCATAATTACTACATTATTAGTTTTATAATAATATTATTGTTAGTATTCATAATATCATTATTATCAAAGTGGTTTTGCTTTTCTGTTTTTCGTGATTATAGTTTATAGCATTATTTTGTCCTTATTGTTGTACTGTTAGTATTATTTCTATAATAATTATTATATTTATTATTATTATCATCATCATTATTATTACTATCATTACTAGTGTTATCTTATTACTATTATTATTACTACTTTTTCATGATTATTATTATTATTATTATTATTATTATTATTATTATTATTATTATTATTATTATTTTATCAATATTATTATTATTATTATTATTATTATTATTATTATTATTATTATTATTAATTTTAGTGTGCTTTGTACACTGCTACAACTCTTTTTAGCAATTTAATATGTTCCCGTTTCCTCCTACCACTGACCATATTTAATTTACTTGGTTTTCACACCTTCACTAAACTCATAAAACATAAGGTGGTATGGTCTAGGACACGATTTCCTTTGATGTCTTGCTAGTTTCCTTTTTCCTCCTGTTTTCTGTATGTATATATATCGCCTCATTCGTATGTACAAATCAGATTCCTCTTAAGATAAGCAACACACTTGAAAGTACTATGTACTAAGGATCTCAAAAAAAATTTTCAATTTCCTTACGTAGCCATAACCAATCACCGGGATAGGCAAGAAAATTGCCCTCATCGGGCACGGGCACCAAGAAAAGATTGAGAAGAATAAAAAGTAAAGATTACGGTCTAGGCAGCAAGAAGGAATGATAGAATAAGGACAGGCTTAATGAATAGTCGAAGTAATGAAGACCTAAAGATAGGGCCGAAATAGGTCCTAAGATGACGACAGACAAACTCCTTGAAGGAAGCCTGATCATAAGAATTAGGATAGACAAAAGGTGAAAAAGAGTTCCAGATACTGGAGGAGGAAAGGAAGAAGGAGTCACTGCATCGAACAATATGCGAGCCACAAATCTCCACGAGTACCTGCAAGATGAGGCCTCTTGGCGAGTGTTACAAAGCCTCGGCGGTGGGGGAGGGATGTATCTCTCCAACTCATTAGAGCAGAGATGGAAGTAGTACCGATAAAAAAAAGAATGATAACTTACGGCGAAGTGCGTGTGTGTGTGTGTGTATATATATATATATATATATATATATATATATATATATATATATATATATATATATATATATATATATATATATATATATATATATAATATATATATATGTGTGTGTTTTTCTATTTTATATGTGACACCGGGACAGGCAAAGATAATATCCCTCATCGGATCCGGGCACCAATAAAACAATATAAAAAGGAAAAAGTGGCAGCTTAAGACAAAGTGGAAATAAAGAAATGATAAAACAATATGAAAAGAATAGTTTCAAAATAGGAAGACCTAAGAAATGTGACAGAAATATTAAAAATCTTTGACTCAAAAAATGCTCAGTAGTGTAACCAATGTATAAAACAGCAATTACGAAGTGTAATGTGTGGAGGCATTGAATAGTATGAAACGTGATATTAGAACACAGGTAATATGCGGACTGCAAAGTGTTGATAATGTTATAGTGTGTGCATGAAATGCACTATGCAGCTACTTTATGCAGTGAAGTGTGACTGCAAAAAGCGGTTAGATAAGAAATGTAAAAGCAGGAATCCAATCTTACACAAAATAACATATCATACTTTGTTAGTTGTAGATACTAAGAGGTGTGAAGAGAGTGAAAAGTTCATATTTTTTTTTTATTTTCATAAACAGATCTCCATTTTTTTTTTTGGCAGTTTTATGTGACACAATAAGTTCCGATTCGAACTGGGGTGGCTAGAAACATGTTGTATCTGGGAGACTAAGAGTGGATACCCTTCGTAACACCCCGCGGCGGGATCGAACTTACGCTGGCTAAGCTTGTCATTTGCTGAGTAAGGCGCTCTACAACAAAAGAATAAAACATCAAAATTTAAACATTAAAAAGTCTATAAAACTCTTCAGTAACACGGATAAGTTTGAAGATTAAGGCCCCTTTCACACCAAAGTGGCACGTCGCACGTGGCACGCCAGTTGAAAACGAACATTCAGAGGTATATGAAACATTTCACACGGAAGTGGCGTGGCACATGGGACGTGTCACGCCACTTCTGTGTAAAAGGTTTCATATATTTCCGGATGTTCATTTTCAACTGGCGTACCACGTGGCATGCCACGTACGACTTGCCACTTTGGTATGAAAGCGGTCTAACTTTTGATGGCTAAGATTTACAAAAATGAGAGAGCTTCAAGATGCAAGTGTTGCATGCTGCCGAAATTTGGCACTATATAATTATATAAAAAAGAGTAGTCACCGTGGCTCAGGCGGTAGCGTCCGCGACTCTGAGGCGGCAGGTCGATGGTTCGCGCCCCGTCACGGTCTGAGGTTAGCAAGAGCATGCACTCAAGGTAACGATTACATCTGCCAAAACAAGTCCTTCGCAAGAAGGCAACCGTCTTAGCCCTTGGTTGAAAAGGGAGTCCGAGACGTAAAACAGACATGCAAAATCTTATAAAAGAAGAAATAACAATATTAAACGAAATATTATCACATGAAGACCATTACATTCTACTTGACAGCAAGTCATTTGAGTTGCTCAAATATGTTTGATAGTATCATAAAAAATCACCTCTTATTATTATTATTCAACTTCTCCTTCTATTTCCTATTCAAATTCTTCTTCTTCCTCGTCATCATAATAGTCATGATAATAATTATGATCACAGCCATAACCCAAATAAGAGGAGGAGAAAGAGGCAGAAAAAAAAGTGAGGAAAAGTGAAAGAGGGAGGAAAAGGAGAGGTGAGGAGAGAGAGAGAGAGAGAGAGAGAGAGAGAGAGAGAGAGAGAGAGAGAGAGAGAGAGAGAGAGAGAGAGAGAGAGAGAGAGAGAGAGAGAGAGGCGTGGCGCACCTCGAAGGCTTTATGAGCGTAACTCAATGAGTGCATTAAGAACGTGTCTAAGTTACGAGTAATAATACGTCTAACATAGCAAGAGGGAACTCATTTCCAAAAGGGAAAATTCTTCAACAAAAAATGTAAAACACACACACACACACATACATATACATACACACATGGCACATTTCCCATTGCAGCCACACACAGAGGGAGTACTTATGTTGAAAATATGAACCATGTGAGATAAAAAAAAAAAAAAATAAATACACATGCAGTAATATAGCTGTCAGAAGGCTCAGAAATATAAAACCAAAGATGTTGAGGAAGGTGATGGTGTTTTCGAATATTCTTAAATCAGTAAAATGAGGCCATCAAATTTGTTTCAAAATACGAAAGAAAGCTGAAAAGCTGTTAGTTGACTGAGAGATGGGACTGCAGATCATAGGTAATTTCAGTTTTCAATAAAGTGAAAACTACTACTTAAAAAAAAATAAAAAACTTGTGGAAGGTGAGTATATGCTAGGGGGGGGAGGAGATATGTCGAGCACATTGCGCAAGCGTCTCAGCCACTAGTAATTACGACAGTCAGGTGAGGCAGACAGGTAAGCCCTTTTTCCTCCCACAATTCACAAAAATGACTCTAATGGCGGTTGTAAATAAGAGTCATAATTTGCAAGCCGCGTCATGCACAGCCCATTACGACGCCAAGTGCCGCACCTTGTGGATGAAAAATCACGAATGGGAATGAATAAATAAAGCTCAAATAGCGGCATAAAGAAGACGCGAATGGAGACGATAATTGCATGTGTCGCCTTGAAAGTATACGTCAGAACCAAGGGCCCAAGACAAAATAATAATAATAATAATAATAATAATAATAATAATAATAATAATAATAATAATAATATAATGATAATATTAATAATAATAATAATAATAATAATAATAATGATAATAATAATAATAATAATAATAATAATAATAATAATAATAATAATAGTAGTAGTAGTAGTAGTAGTAGTAATAAAGCCTCCTAAATGTTTACTCTTACTACGCAAGATCCTTTCGAATCTCATAAATGAGTATTCCATTGGACAATTCTATGTTGACTTAAATCTTATTCCATCATTACTAATAACTTTCTCAAAAGACTTAGGATTTTTACACATTATTTATCCAAACTAATAACAGTCAGTCATATCCTTTTATAAAGATTCGGATCGCTTCGTCAGTTGCAAATCCTGTTGTATACGTAGAGATTTAATGATGGGGACTGCGGTAGTGCAGTGCTTAGAGCACTCAACTTGAGAGGTAACAAACCCGTGTTAAAACCCACCGCGAGGTGTTAGTAAGGTCAGTCAACCTTAATTACCCTACTCCTACCTGTCTACATTTATTCACAAGCGAATTCCGATTACTAGTGATACATAAATTGGCAAACAACTTGAAGGATGAAACATCATATGTTTATCTTTCAAAAAAAAAACAGCCTATCACGCTTAACCCCCCTCCCACAGTAATATATTTTGCTCTCCATATTAAATATGCACCACCTAAGAAAAATATTTATTCTTTTTTTTTCTTTTTCTGCATTCGCTAAGTACATTTGTACACCAAAGTGGCGTCGCACGTGGCATACCACGTGGTACGCCAATTGATTAAAGTGGGTCCAATCCCGTCATGGGGACGTTAGGAAGGGCATGATAATTACCCAGCTTCAACCAATCTGTGTCCACCTCCATTCGATTGGGGACTAATTGTGACCCATCAATAGGCTGACAATATAAATAACAGAACAGTTAAATCATTTCTAATCTTGCCCTGGACGACAGGGCAGGATTTAAATTGGATGGCCTTCCTAACGTTAACTGCGTGGCGGGACTGAACTTGCGTTTATCATGCTCGTCACCTCCCGACTTGGGCACACTACCACTTAGATACCGCGGTCAAAATTACAATATTCGTCATTACCAAGTTATTAACACAAGCAAGTTCAAAGGCTTCTCCTTTCTGAGACAGCGCAACCTAAAAATATCCGCAAAAAAATGTCGGTGCTTTTAGCTTGTAGTTTTAAGTATATTACCAATGTTATTAAGACTGAGAAAAGTAGTACATGTAATAATAATAATAATAATAATAATAATAATAATAATAATAATAATAATAATAAAATAATAATAATAATAATAATAATAACAGCACTTAAAATAACGTATATTTCATTGCAATTTCAATCAATCCATTTTGCTCTCATATATCAATATTAAATGACATTACTTATATAATGCAATGAGATATTTGCAACCGGAAAATTAATTATTTAATCGTAGAGAGAATATTATGTTCTTAGCCCAACATTCTTATAACTTCGAAAGTTCTCGTTCCTTCTGACCTGTTTCCAATGTGTCAGTATAATTTCAGCTCTTTTTATCTGATGATGAGAGCTTGTCATATAGTGATCCCCAAAGTAACTCGGTAGTAAACCTCTGAGATTCTCTTACAATCATTGAATATTTCTGCACAAATTCCAGAGTTATAAGATCAAAAACTTACACTCATCTTTCATCTTTGAATAGCAAGGATCTTTATTATGGAGAAAAAATTTAAATCCTTGCACATATGCATGGTTCAAACATTCCTGGGAGAATTACTCCCAAGGTTTATTGTTTATCTTGACGAAAAATGTGTCTGCCTATAGGAATGCAATTTAAAAAATGTGTATATTATGATAAACTCAATTCCTTATATTTTGGTTACTATCTCATGGGAGGGGGGTATAATTCCATTCATAAGTGATGGCTCCAGTGGGGTGCAGTCTATTTTTACTTCAATAGCAATGCATTAATACCAACGACACCTGATGGCCCAATAACGAAGTACTGAAAATCCTCGAGGTCTGCCACTCCAAATCGTGAGTTCGCCAAGGACCCTAGCTAGACACGTGAGCATAAGCTTGAAAAACCCCTCGTGAGACGTTAACGATGGCAACTTATGCTTCTCGCAAGTGATGAAATAAACCAAACAAATAAGTTATCAGCGATTCCCTCAAACATGAAAGAAAGTAGCTTGGGTGTGTGTCTGCGCGCGTGTACGTATGTATATACACATATGTCATAGACCGTTCATAATCTCATATACATGTCGTGTATCTAAATATCCGAAGTTTTAACAGGAAAAATGTATGGGAGGACTCAATATAAATAAAATAAATAAGCATGCTTGATGATGCAAGAGATGAAGAGGAAGGATGGATGGGAGAAGAGGTATATAGTGCAAGGGGAAGAAGAGAAAGAGAGAAATAGAAAGGCAATTTAAAGAGGTAAGAAATGAACATAATGGCGATTATTTCAGAGATAATATATAAAGTAGAATCAATAGAAGGATTGAGAGGGAAAAGAAAAAAAACGTTAAAGAAAATACATATTGGAATAAGTGAAAGAAATGATAAAAGAAAAGTTGGAAATAAGAAGCAAAGCTAAATATAGTAATGAAGGCATAACATTAAACTCATAAGGAAAACCAAAAAGATAGATAGATAGATAGATAGATAGATAGATAGACACAGAGAAAGAGATCGATAGCTAGACAGACAGACAGATGATAGATAGATAGACAGACAGACAGACGGACAGATGAATAGATAGGCAGACTAAGAGAGAACGAGAGAAGAAAAGAAAGAAAAAAACGCCAGGGAAAATATATAATGAAGATATCTTTACTAATTTCATGAACACATACAAGCATCATCACTTTCAGCTTTGCCGGAAATAATGAAGAAAACAGGGTGAAGGGAACTATTTTCACACACCATTACCATCAGTTACCCTTCTCAAAACTGAAAGGCAGTTTTGACTAAATAAACCAAAATAAAAACAAAGGCAAAAAGTTACAGTGAATATATGAATAAATAAACATAAAGCCAAGTATCATTCTTAACTTTGATCTTTGATCTTGTTGATGGTTAATTAGTATCAGCTGCTTTCGGCTTCTTCTTTTGTGGAGAGAGAGAGAGAGAGAGAGAGAGAGAGAGAGAGAGGAGAGGAGAGAGAGAGAGAGAGAGAGAGAGAGAGAGAGAGAGAGAGAGAGAGAGAGATAAGAGCCATACAATTTACACACATACGCACGCATACACACATCTACTCGTTTGTATATATATATATATATATATATATATATATATATATATATATATATATATATATATATATATATATATATATACTCACTAGCATAATCAATTAGACTATACGATGATAAACTATTTTTAAGAAACACAATTTTGCTCCAGTCAGGATTCGAAACAAAAACACACTTCATAATCTACCGGTGAGCATAGCGCTAACCACTTTTTCATGGAAAGTCTAAAAGAAGTATGTCCAGTAGGTTGCGCCATCAGCACTCTAATAGATTGTAATGTGTGTTGTAGGTTCGAATTCTAGTCAGGGCCAGAAGTATGTTTATTATTTTCACATAAAATAATGAATATTAAAAAATAATTATATATATATATATATATATATATATATATATATATATATATATATATATATATATATAATTCCACGTTAATTTAATTTACATACTACATAACCAACGGAGTGTCCTTTTTTTTTACCTAGAGTCTCTAGGCACATGTACAGATACCCATCACTTCGCGTGCCCAGTGCTGCCCCATACATATAAAAGAAGAGATAAAAAGTGAAGGATACAAATAAATTTCCTTCTATCGTGGATTTTTATCAGATTGTCGTCGCCACCAAGATACGTTCATGACGTCCTGGCAGGAAGTTCCTCCTCTCGAACCGGCAGTTGACATTCTAAGATAACATCACACTGCAACCGGCGATACAAGCGAGCAAATGAGAGTAAATGTGCTTAAATGTGAACAAAGGAAATCACACTCTGCATGCAAATGACACACTGGTATGCGACGCTGTCAAAAAGACTTTGCATCTACAGGTTTGCTATGACTTCATTTTGGGTTCAGGATCGCAAAAGAAAAAAAAAATTATATGTATTAATTTTCCATCACACTTCTTTATAGCTATATAGATGATTTTAATGTATGATAAACTAAAACTGAAAGCAATGTTTAAAAATCATACATACATATGTGCAGCATACATTAGAGCGAAGTTTATTGTTTCAGGAACAAATAAACAGATGAAATATAATTACAAAGATATGAATATGAACATTGTTATTCTATGCTTAATGCAAAAACTTCTATCAAAAACAGAAGTTTTTCAGATCCAAATATGTTCTTATCTTCCCTTCACAGTATTCACAATGTTCCTATAAAATGAAACATATTACGACACAAGTACAGCAAATGATGATATAAACAGGGTCAAATATATAACAAAGTGAATATTTGATATCTTAAGAAGTGCATGCGCGCCCTTCCCCCCAGGTAAAATTAAGGGTTTAAAAAAAAGTTTCAAACACAAAACATCATTATCTGAATGCTTCACTAAGTTATAAGTTGAATTTAAAAAGGACAAGAAATTTTTGAATTGGTCAATACTCAATCCCAGAACTATGCATCTATCAAGAAGTTTTGGAGTCAAAGTCAGGAGTTGACTGGAAACTTTGAACACAAATATCGAATGGCTAGAAGACGAGCTCACTTAGAAAGCTAAACCAGGTTTGCATAGTTTTGTTCAAACCCGGTTCATTTCAGAATGCACTGGTACATGAGGGCTCAATTGTGTCGAGGGGTGTAAGAAAGGGCATCGAGCTTTAATCCCCTGAGGCCAACTTGTCTGTCTCCAACCCCAAGTGAATGGGGAATAATTTTGACACAAAAACGGGAAAGAATATTGGTAACAAACCATGGGTTACGTTTGGTATAACCTCAGTTTTTAGTGCCGTGCCAGGAAAATGCACCCAACATTTTCTCTCGCATTCTTGTATATTCTCATCTCGTCTCTATTCATATTCGTTATCCGGTGAGGAAGCATCTTTGACCTCATCCATCTACCCTAGTACACAACTTCATCAGCGACAATATCTCACGAAGAAGAGAAATTCAACTCTTGAAATATATAGCCAGAAGAATGGGGTTCCCCGAGCAAGAAAACCTTCATCTCCCCTAAGCTCTCAAGGTCTGGCATAAATTGCTGGGATTTTAAGTCTCTCCCTTTTATCTTTATGTAAATTTAAGCAATCTCTATTGTTTTACCGTAAGTGACAACGTCTATACTTCTGCTCCCCTCATTTTCTTACGCTCTATTGTGCTTGTTTACTGCACACATTTATCCGCACTATCTGTCACATCATCCATCTTTCTCACTCCTCCCCTCGCACCAGTAGACGCAGAAGGAGCAGGAAGCTGCTTAAGTGGCAGCGAGGAAGAGCAGGCGGGCAGGTGCTGCAAAAACACCATCACAGTGAAATGGAACACATGCCCACGTGGCGCTTTTTCTCTATTATGATTATCCTCTTTTAAAGACTCTTTCTGAAAGAGAGCCGAGGTAGCTAAGGGGTAGAACTTATGATCGATCCTACCACATGGCGTTAGGAAGGACATCCAACCTTAAACCTCCGGTTCCAGTCTGTGTGTCCACCCCTACTGAAAAGGGAATTTGGGGGGAAAACGAAATTGCAAAATTGATTTGTTCTCAAGGACTGTTAAGATTTCGGTTAAATAAATTTCAAGAATATCACCATAATACAATATGTGAAATATCTGACTCAAACATGTTGCGTTAAGTACTTACAATACATATTTTCGGTATAAATTTGCAAATCTCTTTACAAGATGAAGTCCTCAGTATACTCCTTTATACAAGTATACAAATAAAAACAAAAATAATACTCTCTACATTCATACACTAAAATACACACATATATACATAGATACATATACAGTATATACACACACCTATAAAGCGATTTAATGGTGTTCCGTAAGGGGCACATATATATAATTGCAATTCTGTTGCAG
>JAXCGZ010006509.1:2500-5000 GCA_037179515.1 Halocaridina rubra
CCGTACGGGATCCTAGCCATACACAGAACCGCATCAGATGCGTTTATGAAATCCATTTGTGTGTGTCTAGCTAACTAACAACATGGTATCCTAGGTTTACACTGTTTAAGAAATCGGACCTTAAACAGTGTAATCCTAGGATACTATATTGTTAGCTCTAAGGCCCGATTTCTTAAACAGTGTAAACCAAGGATACCATATTGATAGTTAGCTAGAAACACACAAATGGATTTCATAAACGCATCTGACGAATTTCTGAGTATGGCTAGGATCCCGTACGGGATCATTAGCAATACACAGAACCGCATCAGATGCGTCTATGAAATCCATTTGTGTGTGTCTAGCTAACTAACAATATGGTGCCCTAGGTTTACACTGTTTAAGAACTCGGGCCTTAGAGTTGAGGAGGATGGTATTCTTTTCCACTTACCCCAAAAGATAATATGGTTAAATATACAGAGTTAGTATAATTTCTTCTTCCACAAAGAGCGATACTTCGTAGACAAGATTTACCTTTTTTTCATTAGGTTTCGTTTACCACAAAGGATGGCAATATTAACATGCAATAGGTAAATATAATTTTTTTCATATAGAGTTATTTTTCATACACAAGATTTACTTATTTTCGATGAAATAGATAATGTTCTAAGGAAGCCTAGTATATAAGTTAATTAATTTAGTCATATTTGTTTTGATATGTGGTTACAGTGCTCTACATTTATCCAAAATCTAAGCGTATTCTTATGAGTTATCTGCTTATAACTATACACTGGACTGGATTCCAGCCAACCTCTGGATAATATCCCAAGTATGTTTGCATAATCATATAATTATTCTGCACCTAATTACTCTATAGTTATTTCGATCCCTGTGGCAGACAGTTCGATGTTAAGTCTTTCTTCAGTTACGGTTCTTTTTCTATGCCTACAGCTACACTGAATATTCTTGGATATTCATCACACATCTTTTATCCCTTCACATCTGACAAGTCATTACACTCTTCATCTCTGTTTCTCTTTATGTATTCTTCGTGCCCAGGCCCGATGAGGGCTGTTTTATTTTATAATTTATTTTTGGACATCCTGGTGTCACAATCATAAAAAAAAAAGTACTGAGGTTCCCATGTATAACGTATAAGCGTTTATCGAAACTTCGATGAATAAACATGCGAGTACATCACTAATCGGGAAGTGGCGAGCTTGACAAATACGAATTTGTTCCCACCGCGTGTTGTTAGGAAGGTCATCCACATTAATGCCTCATTCCAGCCTGTCTGTGCCCACCCTTATTCAAGTAAGGACAAAATGTGATAAATATAACAGGTAAAACACTGTACATGCATGCAGACTTGTTTTCAAATACGTACAGTACACGTACAATAACTTTAGCGAGCTCGATTCCTGTAATTATTTTGCTCTCGCAATGCCATGTTAGTCTTGTCTATCCTGGAAATCGAGTAAATTATCATGTGCTTTGAACGTATTCTGGAGATATAATTGACAAGAGTTTCTAAGTGTTCCATTTCCAACCCCAGCTGTTCCAGTAAAACTCTTGTTTAGGAACAGTTTTTCAAGTCACTTCTAACAAGGTTGATGGGAATTGACTCCATTCTCGAGCAGTTTGAGAAGTTATGGTAGATTGTGTATTGTACGTAGAATAATGGAACGTGAGGTAAAAAAAAAAAAAAAAAAAAAAAAAAATATAATATATATATATATATATATATATATATATATATATATATATATATATATATATATATATATATATATATATATATATATATATATAGAGAGAGAGAGAGAGAGAGAGAGAGAGAGAGAGAGAGAGAGAGAGAGAGAAAAGAGAGAGAGAGTAACAAGGGAGAGAGAGAAAATGATAGAATATTTTATGAAACTTGGAACTGGATGATTGTGTGGACAAAAAGATTCAGTGCAAGAGGAAACAAATATATACACGAGTATTATTGAACCCTGAATAACAGAAAGTTAGAGAAAGCTAAACAAAGGAACTCCAAGAGTGTTAATAAGTCTTTTTCGAGGAAAATGGAAACAGTGGAGATATAAAACCGAAAATGAGAGAGGAAAATTCAGGAACGTAAATAAAGAGTTGATTATATATCACACGTGGTGTAGCAGAAAATGAGACAATGAATTTACGAATAGAGAGAGAGAGAGAGAGAGAGAGAGAGAGAGAGAGAGAGAGAGAGAGAGAGAGAGAGAGAGAGAGAGAGAGAGAGAGAGAGAGAGAGAGAGAGAGAGAGAGAGAGAGAGAGAGAGAGAGAGAGAGATTTGTAGGAAACTGGGAAAAATTTGATAAGTGGAGGAGAAAGAGCAAAACGATTTCCTGAAAAAATTTACCTGAAGTTAATTATTCAGAGTGTCTCGGTAATTAGCTTCTGAGGAAATAATTGCAACATTTCAATGAAAAAAATAATTAAAGAACTCTAAAGAGGATCCTGGAAGTTAAGTCTTATAACAAATTCCTGGAACTGAGAAAA
>JAXCGZ010006509.1:10000-12500 GCA_037179515.1 Halocaridina rubra
TTATCATCAGTATTTCTCTCCATTTTTTATCATTTTCTTTCTTTTTTCCTCCATATTCTACTTGACTTTTTTCCATATTTTCTTTTACTTTTTCCCTCAGTTTTATTCTTAATGTTTCATTTTTTCCTCAATATTCTACTTGACTTTTTTTTCCATATTTTCTTTTACTTTTTCCCTCAGTTTTATTCTTAATGTTTCATGTTTTCTTCCACTTTTTCCGTCAGTTTTATAGTATTGCATTGTCCTTAGTGTTTCCATCATTATCCTCCTTAACCCTTTTCCTCAATTTTTTTTCCTATTTGGATTGCTCCACTTTTCCTCAGATTTTTCTTCCTTATACACCACACGATGCCTCATCTTTATCCTTATTATGTTCTCTCGGTTTCCCTACTTAATAAACATTTTCCTAGTTTTATACTCCACCACTATCCTTTTTCCTCACTTTCATACTCTTTCCATTCCTCCACAATTCCTTCTCATCCATCTCTTCGCCTTCATATCCGCTTTTTCCTACTCTTAACACCACCTGCATCTTCAACTCCATTTTTTCCCTCAGCTTTATGATCCTTATTCTCTACCTTTTTATCTTTTATCTTAGTTTCTCCATTTACTCTTTTTATTGCCTGAGTATTTTCCTCGGTTACTTCTTGGTTACTGCCATTTAGTTCTGCTGTATAAGCTTCTTCTTCCTTTATTTTCCTGCAGTTTTCTTCCTAGTCTTCCTTAACTTTCTTCGGCTGTTTACGACACTCTTTTTTTCCCTTCAGATTCTTATTCCTTGTCTTCTTCCAATTTTCCTGCTCTTCCATTTCCTCCTTACACTTCTAGTTTTTCCTTCTTTTTCACCTCCTCCTCCGCCACCTCCTCCCTTTCCATTCAGCTCCTTTCTCCTTTACATCAACATCCTCTTCTGCGCGAACTCCTTTTACTCGTATCCAATTCTTGGAATGAGCTTCTGTATGCCTAAACTCCAGTTCATCCATTCAGTTTCTCCCCTTTTATCCTATTCTCTCTCTCTCTCTCTCTCCTCTCTCTCTCTCTCTCTCTCTCTCTCTCTCTCTCTCTCTCTCTCTCTCTCTCTCTAGAACCTCATGATTTCCTTTCCACCTCCCCTTTCTCCGAATTTATTCCACCCCTACCCTCTCTTTCATTCGAACCAGCCTTGATTTATTTCCAGGTCCTTCTTCAACGTATCTTTTCCAATAAGAGAGCTCTAAAGTCTTAAAGCAATTCAACCTTTCACAGATAACCTATTGTCCTTATCCATTGCTAACTCTTTCTTTCTTTTTTACATCCTATTTTCTTTTTCATCCTTTAGTCTTCCTCTCCCCATTTTTTTTCCTTTGTATATAACTTCCCTCCAATTCTTTTCTTAACGTGTCTACTTTCTTGAAAAAAATAAATAAATAAAGTTAATTTCCTACAATTTCCAATCAACTCTCATACCTTCTTAAGGTCTCATTCTCCTCATCCACTTTATCTCTTCCTCATTTATTCCCTCCAATTCCTCCTTTACCTCCTCTTCCTTTTCCAACTGCCCGTAAAATATCGTTCATTTGTTTACAGATCTCTTTTAAGTATTTACACTTTCTTTTGAAAGCTTATCTTTACACCTTGTTTCCCTCCAATATTTCCTTGTTCAGTAGCCTATCTTTCCACCGGCAGAGTCATCTCGCTTTACCCTTCTTTCTCCTCTACTTTTGTCAGCCTAGTCACTTCTTTTCTAGTGTTGAGAGTAATTTAAGACTTCCATTTCTCAGTCATATTTAATTGGACCTTGCCCTTCAATTCTTTTCTTGATTTTCCGTTTTATCAACTTTTCTTATTTCTCACATTCTCTTCTTTTTTCCTCCTCTTCCTCTTTTCATCTCATATTTCTCCCTCTCTATCGTAATCCATTCTCTCTTAGTCTCCGGTTCCTTCTCCAAGATCTCCACATCCTAATGGAAAAACTCGAATTTCTTTGGAAAAATGTATCTGGTGAAAAAATAAGTGTTTAGTAATTCAACGCGTTGCACTTAAATGTCACTCGTTGAAGTATGACTTATCGTTGGTGTAAAAGATATTTTACAAAAAAAAAACAGATATTTACTTTACACATTAGGAAGAAAAAAATTCTTATTTTATTTTATATATTTGTAAATTTGTGGTAGGTGTTCATTGCATTATAATAATAAGTTGTGAAGTACGATATGAACAGGTTAATATTTACACACACACACACACACACACACACACACATACGAGCTTTGGGCTCTTTCCCGTAAACACAATTAGGTAATCAATTAGGTAATCACACACACATACACACACACACACACACACACACACACACACACACACACACACACACACACACAGATATGTATGCTATTTTAACGAAACACATTAAAATCACCAAAACTTGTAAAGACAAGATATAAGAACAATTATAACTTACAAAGTCCGATCTGTCGGCATTAACTCCGGGAACAGAGGACATAATGATATAGAAATAGCA
>JAXCGZ010006509.1:20000-22500 GCA_037179515.1 Halocaridina rubra
GAGAGAGAGAGAGAGAGAGATAACGTTGCATATAGTCTCAATGGTTGAGGTACGATGACCAAACAGGGTATTCCACTAATTAATGCTTTTTATATCTTTAGTACTTGAACTAAAGGTTGATATATTTTGTTTTGTTACTTTACTTAACTAAATGTGTGTTTACATAGTATAGATATCCCTTAAATATTTTGTAGCACATTTTAATGGAGTTATTTGCTCTCATACGACCTAGTATTATCAATTAGATACTGACCATTCTTCAGCCAGATACTTTTTTCTCTTCTCGTATATGCCTATATTAACTCGATATTTTAACTTTTTTTTGTTCACTATCTCGTACTCGGGTTTTACTTCAAGCTAGCATGCTTTTACCGGCCTTTCTAGCTGCTTCTAGTATCATTTTCCTGTTATTCAGAGACTGAAAGCATGAAATATTTGCAGATAAGCTGCAAATGCATATCCGGATGGGATAACCGACATGCATAAACCAAAATACATATCTTGGACAGCTTGATATATGCCATGATGTGAGTAATATTTTTCTTCCTTGTATGATTTCGTTGGATATATTTCTCACGACAGAGCTAAGACCATTCGAATATTTATAGCCTCATATATTAACTTGTCTTTGAAGTTTTCCCTATTTATATATCCTTTTTGCGAAGGACATCTTTCGTTTTTTTATATCCTTTTCCTGCAGTTATCTTTCAATACTTTTTTACTCATAACTTGAAGTTGATAAAGTGTGTACAGTGTAGTTAACACAATAGTGTACACTGTACACCATTGTGTTAAGTACTTGAGCTCTTGAAGGAACGAGGATATATTTAGCAGTATGTTATATTTATAAGCCAGGCTTTCATCGTCAAGCATTTTGCCGAAAATAATTTCTGGCGAAGAAATATATTCCCTTTTTGTGAGTAACACTCCCTATACACTCATCATAAAAGGAGATACTTGAAACATTGTATCTTGTGACTCGAGTACATTATGTATTTCTCTCTGATGCTATGACTATATGTTAAGTATCCAGAACTACTTATGCAACAATATGTGTGTGTGTGCGTGTGCGTGTACTTGTGCGTGTGTGTATGTGTGTGTGTGCGTGTGCGCGTGTGTGTGTTTGTGTGTGTGTGTGTTGTGTGTTTGCGTGATTGCGTGTGAGCGTGTGCGCGTGCGCGCGCGCGCGCGTGTGTGTGTGTGTGTGTGTGTGTGTGTGTGTGTGTGTGTGTGTGTGTGTGTGTGTGAAAATTAAATTGTGAACTGACGGCCCAAGAAATGTGAAAAACATTAAGACCCATTCAACGATGGAAGCAAAGAATACACTATCATATTCCGATAGCTTCTACTCTTCTCTTCGTACAGAAATATATGAGGAGGATGACAGAGTCCAACGAAATATAATAAGGCTTTCTTTAGAGATTCTTCATTTTATGGGCCTTCATAATATTCATATTTATTTATCATAAATGTTTTTCATATACATTCATTATGAACTAAGCTAATTCCTGGATGTATTATGTTAGCTAGAAGTTAAACTGTATGTGGATAATTGTGTGTATTTGTGTATGTACCTATCTTGGTGTATGTGTACGATGGTAGAATGATTAATAGTTCAAGTAGTACGAAATTTTCATTCTCTCATAAGTCTAATGCCGCTTTCACACCAAAGTGGCACGTCGCCCGTGGCATGCAACGTGGCACGCGAGTTAAAAGCAAACATCCAAAAATATATGAACCTTTAACACAAAAGTGGCGTGGCACATGGGCCGTGTCATGCCACTTCTGTGTGAAAGGTTTCATATATTTCCTTATGTGCATTTTCAACTGGCGTGCCACGTAGCTTGCCACATGCGACGTGCCACTTTGGTGTGAAAGCGGCCCAAAGGGAAGGTATTATATCTCACTAACCGGCACCCAGGACATAAAGAACTTCACATAAAGGTACTGAGGGGAATATTAACTCAAGTAAAAAGGACATGAGGAAAGCCAAGTGGCCAAAAAAATGAGACTTTAAGATAATGGTTCTGCTCCTTTTTAAAAGTCTTGCAGCCTGTGGCATAATTAAAGGTGAAGATTTCGGTAAGAGAGAGAGAGAGAGAGAGAGAGAGAGAGAGAGAGAGAGAGAGAGAGAGAGAGAGAGAGAGAGAGAGAGAGAGAGAGAGAGAGAGAGAGAGAGAGAGAGAGAGAGAGAGAGAGAGAGAGCATCAGAAGATTCTTTATTTCTTGAATTATGTATTACCTTGCTGATGTACAAAAAATGAATTCTCTTTAATCCCAACATGACTTAAGGTAATCTCAGAAGAGAGTTTTTTTTTTTTTTTTCAAAAAAATCTGGGATCGAGACGGGATCACAGTGACTTTTAAGAATAATGGTAGACGAGTGGCTCTTAATCTTGGGGTGTCCCCCCGAGGGGGTTGTTATTAATTTCTTGGGGAGCGCGAGCCTAGGGGGCAAAGGTATGATTTTTTTCTAATAGATATTAATTCTTCCATATAT